>JBBPBX010013206.1:30033-42107 GCA_038048925.1 Garcialebias charrua | reverse complement strand
CGCTCGTAAGTCGGGGACTACCTGTACAGGGTTCCGGGGCAATGCCGGCGGAGCGCATGTGACCACAGGGAACATGCTTTTTTTTTTTGCAGCAGCAGGTTAGGAGTAGTTTTTTTCCCACCATTCTCATTTTGTTGTGTGCATTCCAGCAACTGTTTGCTCGCATCTCTCAGTCTTACTAATAATAGTGTTATGAACAAATATGACTGTCTTGTCATTCAGGGAGCCATACTTGAACCGTGTTGCTCCCCTCTGCTGCCGAGAGGACAAATAAATAACTCCTGGCACCTCCGCTGCATGTGTTTTATGTCCATGCGCTATGGACGTCACCTAAAGCACGCATGCAACAAAGAGTAAACTCAAAGCAAGAGCAACACCTACTAGTGCTGGGCGATATGACGATATATATCGTGGGGACGATAGAAACGTGTCTATCGTGCGACTTTCCTTCTATCGTCTCTATCGTGACGAATAAGAATAAAAAAATAACTGTCACAAAGAAGCTTCATAGTGTGGTTTAGCGACATGACGGCGCTGCTTTGTGTTTGACGCACGCGCGGGTTTGCGACACATGCTTTACGTTGTTAAACTCGAGAGCAATGGAGACGCAGGGGCATGAAGCCGATGTCACAACAAGGAGAAACAGCTGCACAGGCAGCCCAAGAAGAAGAAACTTTTACCAAAAAGAGGGGGAAGCTCACCTTGTTAGCTTCAATTATTTTGCTCCGCTGAAACTCTGAGACAAAATGGGTCCAGAGGACACGAACCCAGAGTCCAACCGAGTCCGAGCTCAGGTCCAGTTAACCAATACAAAACAGACCAGAGACACAACAGAACCGGAATCAAACGCAACGTTTTCTCTTTTCTGTTTCTTGCCTTGTTTACTCCAGCTTCCTGAGCGGATTTCTTCTTTGTGGGTTTTATTAGCAGCCTTTGTTTTACCGCCACCTGCAGGAAAAATTTGGACCAAAGTAGAAACTCCTTTCCTACTTGAAAACTTCTCCCTTATTTTGTATTTTTTAAGTGAAGTAAATACATTTAAGGATGTACTTAAACGCTGCAAACTCCCAAAAGCACAGTCCTTATACGAATATATTATTAGCTTATCATAAAACTTGAAACTCCTCTTGCACACGCAATTTAATTTTGTGCTGTTTCTCAAATTGTTCTTTTTTTATGCTGCCGTTTAGAACTTTATTAATAATTCTCTGCTTAGTTTAATTGTCTTTTCAACAGTTATTGTTTATGTGTATTGTATGCCTTGTTATACTGTTTGTGTTATTTTCTTTTTGATTCAATAAAAAAAAAAACTTTGGTACAAATTTTTCCTGTACACACACATCGTGTTGTATATATCGTGATATATATCGTTATCGTGATATTTAAAAAGTCCATATCGTGCTATATGATTTTTTCCATATCGCCCAGCACTTACACCTACCCCCTCTTTCTTCTTTTACGTTGACAAAATGTTTTAGTTTTATTGATGAGTTTGTCAAAGCAAAATCGATGTTTTTTGTTTGTTCGTAAATACAGATGTTTAATAAATGTTAGGACTCTATTCTTTGCTAACAAAATATATTTGCCTCCTCAGTTAAGCTGCTGTTTTGTTGATGCTCTGGATACTTTTCACCCACAGCATGCAGGCAACAAAGTTTAAACTCAAAGTAAAAGGGTTACCTGCCTCCTCTTTCCTCTTTCGCAATGACAAAATGTTTTAGTTATATCAATGAGTGTGCTCATTAATTCTGACTTCCTCAATTTAATAAATTTAAAATTTAAAAAAATCAGCACAAATTGTTTTATTCTTTTTTGTTTTGTAGGTCTAAGTGTTTTATATAACACTCCGGAGTTAAAATGTTGCTGATCAATTTGAATTAATTATTATTTATTTATTATATTTAATTTTATTTTTCAGTGTCAAATGGTGAAAAATGTTAACAGTTTAAAGGATTATTTTTTTCCCCAGGCAAATTGATGCACTTTTTGTTTCAGTTACAGCCTAAAAAAGATAAAAGTTATTCTTCGTTGTAAGTTGATCTATACAGGTGGTCCCCGACTTACGAGCGAGTTCCGTACTTATGAGTTGCTCGTAAACCGAAAATTCGTAATTCGGGACTACCTTTTTTTTTTAATATATATATACCGCACGAGCACGTACATGTGCTGTAATGAACAGTTACCAAGCATTTCAACTATCCTAACACTTTAAAATACTTTAAAATATGAATAAAAAATATAAATTAATTTCTTACTTTGAGCTGAGCTGTTTGCCTCCCTCCGCTGTGTTACGTCCGAGCTCCCAGGCTTCCTGTAGCACCATGCTGTCCAAACCCTTTACAGGAAGGACTGTTAGTATGCTATCTTCATACATTTGGAGCCAGAAAAAAGTTTTAATAAGTTTTAATAACTTACCAAAAGCCGTCTGCCAGCGCCGCCATTAGCAGCACCTGTTAGCATGTAGCCCCACCGAGTCCGCTGCGCAGTTACGGGCAGTCCAGTTTAGCTGCAGCTTCAAAAAGGCTGTCGGCTTTGTTATTCCAAGTTAGCTGGGTGTCCCCCGATATCTTCTGCTTCCAGTCCGACATCGAGGCGAGCTCCAGGAACCTCTGATCGCACAAAGCCGGCTGTCGAATCTGCAGCTCTGGTGCTGGGGTCCGCTTTAGCATGTTAGCCTTAGCTCATACCATGAGCTGCTGGTCTCGCGCGGCGCTGTGGGAGCGATCGGCGGAAAATAATTATAGTTACGATGAAAACGATCATTAAATATATATATATATATATATATATATATATATACTGTATATTAAGGTTATAAACAGATGAGTGTATACTCCAGGCCAGCAGAAGTCTTTATCAGAAGTTATCTCTGTCCCCATGCCAATTAACGAGGCAATGCGTAGTTGAACAGCTCACCTTTGTGTCTCACACAAACCTCAATAAGAACTGAACCAAATTCAATACCGATAATGGATCTGAATGGAGACGATTTCCAAAAATGTACTTCAAATGTTGCTCACTAATTGCACCATTAGAAGCCAGAGGCGCTAATTCTCGTCGTTATGAAGACAACATTGAGCTGATGATATTAATTACCACCGAGCCCTTGCTGTGGCGTTACAAATGGCAGACAACATGGCTGCTTTCTCTCTCTGATTGTTGGCTTTATTGTTCCCAGCTCTGGTGCAGGTCATGTGGAATCCAAATCACCCCCGTAATTAGCTTGGAGGCTTTGTGAGCCTGGCCGCTATATGCAGATATATGATAGAAAATTGATTGCAGTCCACCCAGTCTCCTTCAATCACCCTCCTCGCTCACATGTTGCCCGCTCCTTCCCGTTACTCTCCTTTTCAGTCCAGCTCGTTGGCACAGTGGAGGATTGTGGGATTGATCGTCTTGGTTAGAGCTTGGCAAAGAGATATCTGGTCCGTTCCACCCTCTGACATGGCCTCCACAATGGGGCCTTTGTGTGATCAGCGTGTGCAAAGCCTCATCCCTCTAGCTCTAATGGCTTCTAGAGCGCCACCAGCTCAATACGCCATTACTGTTACGCATGAGTGAAACCCACAGACATGCAGGCAGGAAGACAGAGGAGAAAAAAAATGTGAAGATGCCTCCAGAGCCCCGCCAGGAGCTCAATTTGCTCCCACACAGCCCAGAGAAACCAGCAACAATGGTTTCAGCCTCTGAAGGAAGCCAGAGCGGTGGAATGAGACCGGAGGGTCCGAGACGCAGGCTACCGAGTTGAGGATGTGGAAGGGCGTGCGAGCTCCTAACGAGACGCTGAAGAAAGGTCTCATTAGGGCATCTGCAATGAACGTTAATCAGTAATTACCAAACTGTGATCTCTGAGAGCTGGTAAGTGCGCGGGAAATGAAAACACTCCAAGCGCGAGCGAGGAGCCCACGCTGCGCCGCTCGAGGGCGCCCTCATTTGTGCAACTGGCTTCTTCAGCACCGCTCGTCGTGGTGGATGCGAGGGCTCTCACAGCGTTCCCCAGAGCAATCAGGGCCTCCCTCCTGCTCACCCCCTCCCCGCTTTCCCACTGTCACGCCGACTGCTGTGCTTGAACATGCTCTGCCCTGGCCACAGCGGCGTAATTATGGGTTTTTTGAAAAGCTCGAGGATATTCAGGCTAATCAAAGGTGGAGGCGCGAAGGCCTCAATCTCGTTTGTTGCTTCCACACTCGCAAGCTGAAGGCCAAAGAAATGCAGTCGATCTTAAAGGGTGGGTGACATGACTTTTGAACTTTGCATAAATTGGCACAACATAAATATATTTTATCATTCAACTATGTTCGTTTTAGCAAACAAAATGATAAATTAATGAAAATTCCTTTCAAAGTGAGTTTAAAATTAAAAACCGTGTTTCTTCACGGGACATCCGACTACACGCGAATGCAACATCTGTGACGTAGGAGGGAGAACGTCTTTAGAACGCCCCTTTTACATATTCATGGCGGACAATAAATAAACCGACTAATTTAGCAATCTAAGTGAAGATTTGAGCGATTTGTCTTCAGTTTGGGAAGCAGAAAGTTAGATGAACAAGAAACAGCAGGTTCTAATTTAGGTCTGCACCCGTATTTATTTGAGTCTTACCTTTTCAGGAAGCGAGGGAGCTCCGAGGGGGCAGCTTTGTTTATTCCATTACTTGACAAAGTTTTACATCTTTTGGGAAAGTGAAAAGGCTCACTTGTTCACTGATGATATTAGAACACCCAAATGTGACACAACGTAACACATTTTTCAAGTTATACAAAAAAATAGGCGATCTGGCAGAGAATGAATATGCATTATCATGGCAAACACAAACTGAGGTTCCTTCTCCTATGTCACAGATGTTGCATTCGCGTGTAGTCGGATGTCCCGTGAAGAAACACGTTTTTTTAATTTAAAACTCACTTTGAAAGGAATTTTCATTAATATATCATTTTGTTTGCTAAAACAAACATAGTTGAATTATACAAGATATTTATGTTGTGTCACTATATGCAAAATTAAAAGATGATGTCACCCACCCTTTAATTTTATTCAGGAGAAAGAGGCTGCGAGTCCACGTCAGAGGAGGAAAATCTCACTTTGTTTACAGTTTTTTTTAATATATATATAAATGCTGATGTTTTATTTTTTATTTTTCTTCCTTTTCAGGCCTCTGTTGGTTTTTGCGTTTGAGGATAATTATTTTCCTGTTTCTTTGAAATGCATTCAGCGTGCAGATTAAAAACTGATTTGGTGAAGCTCCAAATATTGGAACGTTGTCGCATTTAAGCGTTAAGTGAAATGGAACAGAAGGGACCAGCGGTGTGGTCATTGAACTTAAAGATCCCCGTAGATGGATGTAGCTGCAGCCCCGTACTGTAGATGACATCAGTCTCTCCCTGTCCTCCCCCTCTGGAGACTCCTCCCATTGAAGCTATTGTTTATCGGTGCTGCTGATGCAGCTGTTTCTGTGTGTGTGTATGGGAGGGGATAGAAGTGCACGAGATCA
The DNA here is from genome assembly GCA_038048925.1 of Garcialebias charrua. Taxonomy (NCBI): domain Eukaryota; kingdom Metazoa; phylum Chordata; class Actinopteri; order Cyprinodontiformes; family Rivulidae; genus Garcialebias; species Garcialebias charrua. The sequence continues at coordinate 36,616 of JBBPBX010013206.1, read as the reverse complement.
GTGGTGAGCAGCGAGCAGTCCCCCTGCGCCATGTGGAAATCCACAAAGACGACTTCCTCTGAAACTAATTAATCGACGCCACAAGCCCATTACACTCGGTTAAAACAATTAGCATCTGCACGTTGCGTGGGGGAAGCATTGTCTTCTCAGGCGAGGAAGGGGGCATCACGCTGGGATATAAATGCCTGCGCCAGTGATCGAGCCTGCGTTCCCCGCTCGAGTCAGTGGAGCCGAGCGCCATACGAGGCAGATGTGTGGATAGGATCTATGGAGTCTCGTTCCAAAAGGAACAGATATATGAGAAGAAAGTGTATGTGTGTGTGGGGGTGGGCTTTTAAATAACCAAGCCGGGTTTTTTTTTCCTACTTGGGTGTACTGCGATAGCTGCGTTAGCTTTAAAATGAGGAAGAAACACAAGTTTTTCTGTTAACCCTCAGCTCCTTGAGCCCTCTCCAGCCAGATAATAGCTAACTCCTCCTAACCCCTATTAGAGGCTCAGTCAAACGATCCATCCATTCCCACTGAGCGTCGACCACATGGAAGGCCCATTTCTTCCCTGTTGTGCTGAAATGAAGGCGACGCGGACCGCTTGACAGGGTAATTACTTTTAATGAAATAATACGGCCATTGCAGACAGCAATTAAAAGTCACACTCACTCCACTCATTAGAGGAACTTACAGTTTACTTTCATTCCTCTGTCTTCTAATGATCCAAAGGCAGGCCTGTTAAATCGAAGGGCTGGAGCATGTTAACCCCCGGGGACTGGCCCTTAGGTCCTGTTGACTGTGTGCGTGCACAAACAAAGACGGAATAAGAAACTGAGAGGAAATGGAGAGGTAGCGCTAAACTCCTCACCCGTCAAAGCGCAGTTATCTGCTCAGGAGGGAGTTTTCTAAACGATGACGACATCAAACTAGCGTCTGATGTTGTTTTTCTTTTTGTGTGAAATCCAACAAACATCAGAAACGCTGTGAAATAATCAGTGATCAAGTGTTTCACAAACATTGTGATGTTATTTCATTGATGGAACTACAGAAAGGCGTTAAAGCAGCAGGGACGAGCCGTCTTCTCTAACCACGCCGACAACCTTCAAGAACTGTTTGCTCAGCTAACAAATGCAAATTGACCACCAGCTCCTCACAAAAATAACATTTCCATATTGCCTTAATGATTTTTTTTCTTCCAGTCTTCCTCCTCAAGAATTCAGAGTTAGTGAGGCTTTCTAACTCCATCTCTGCTCTTCTGTCTTTTCTTTTCTCTCTGCAGCAATTTGGAAAGATTTTAGATGTGGAGATTATCTTTAATGAGCGAGGATCCAAGGTAAGTGAACTAGAACGCCAGCTGCTTCATTACCATGCACTTCTTCTGTTTCCTAATGATGGCGTGAGTGTGGTGTGCACGTTAGCGGAGAGCAGGGGTCTCCAAACCTGGTTCTGGAGAGGCACATCCACTGAGCCTCTTGCTCTCCCTACCTCACTATTGTTTTGGTTGCTTGTTGCAGCTCTCGCCCAAGATGTGAATCATTAGGCCTGTCAATCAATTTATTATTGAGCTGTTTCACATTTCACTCGATCCACCAGCAGGCTGCGGGTCCTCGAGCATATGGATCAGAACCTGCTTGTTTAGGGAGCTAAACCTATTGAAAACTGAAACACTGATTAAGACGACCCTGCATTATTCAAATGTATAATTATTTGTGATGAGCAAATCTTCATCCCATCGCTGTAAGCTATGTAACGTTTCAAACAGAACATGTTATGTTGGCTATATGTCGCATACGTAAACTTCAAGGGGCCAGTTGAAGGATGAGGTTGCCCTTATTCTGCATTTCTTGTAAAAAAAAAATCCAATCGGAGGACCAAAACTAACAATGCGCGACTCCCTTTCTCAGCACTTTCTGACTTCCCCACTTATGCGGCTCTCGGCCCCAAGCTCGCCGGTTCCTACTCAGGTTGTTAGTCTTTATAAAAAGGTCACAGATATGCAGATTTATTTAAATAAGAAGAAGCTCAGCATTTTTTAGAAACACCGAGCTGCTCAAGTTTCAAGTAAACAATGCTTAACTAGAAGGCAAGAGTGTGGCTGCTGGGGATTAATTTCAGCATCAGGTTAATGCAGGTTTGGCAGTTTTCACCAACGCAGGGTCAACGTTATCGGCAGTCGATGGTTTGATTTGGACTCTTTCGCAAACTTTTTAGTTTTGGCTTCTTTTTAAAACCTATCTGCACAGAAACACCTGGACTGTTTCACAAGATTCAGTTCTACTCTTGCATCTTTTATGGTATCGGATTGTATGCGGCATAGATTATTTATGTCTCAAAGATAATTCAAACCCCCACAAACCAGGAGCTGCAACCAGCTGCAAGAAAAATAGCCACGGCACTGAGGCGTTGCAGCAGTATCAGTCTCCTAAACACGTACCAGGACAGGTGAAGCCTGTGGCGGCGTGAACAGCCGAGTGCTACTCATCCAGCTGTTCATTTAATAGAGTGTACTAAGCTCCACAGCTTTCCATTCATAAAGGCGACAGGCTCCCTGGCTGGGTGTTGAGGCATGAATACTATTGATTCCCATTCATACCTGGGAGTGCTTTTGGGCTCGTATACAGGCGTGCAGGGCACCCTGGAACCAGGCGCCGCTGCTGCTGCTGCACTCAGCCCCCTCTGCCAGACAAGATTGAGCACCGGATAAACCTGCCTCCTCCGCCGTAACAAGCATTTATTGTTTGTGCCCCACAAAGCCATTACCCATGATGCTTCTCTCCCTCATGCACTCTCTGTGCTATATAATGAACCTATCAGGCCATTAATAAATAATCTATTTCCTATGAAGCTTTGGCAATTTGCATTCAATATGTTTGTCTCCTTTGAAAAATGGTGCCTCCACTCTCTCCTCTTGTAAGCTAATTATTTGTGCATGATATGAAAAAAAAAAGACTGAGGGGGTAACCACAGTCGGGTGAGTGTCCAAAGGATTAATTTTGCCCACAATTCCTTTTTTTGAATGTATTTTTTCCCCCCAAGGACAGGTTCTGTGTTATTTATGCTGGAAATAGCAGCACTGGGATCTTGTGTATGCATGCAGGATCACACCACTCGCCATCTCTCACATGTATTACATCCTCAAGCAATTATCAGGCAGCGCCGGCCACGCTCCCTGCTCCCCGGCACATACCTCTATAAGTATATATAGAAACTAAGGGAATGGAACTTGTTTGGCCAGAATATCTTAATGCCTGCACTACAGAGCTCAGGTCCAGTATCCCAGTCCACATAACTCAAGGAAGTGACAAAGCCTCCCAGGGGAGCGTGGTATGGAGAGACTTGGGGGGGATGGGATGGAAATAAGAAAAAGGGCGTATTTTAGTCAGGGTCTAAAGTTAATATCCTCACGCTTTATCACAGTGGCGATTGTTTACAGCATCGTTCACTTTGTTTCTGTGCAAACGTCCGACTTATTAGTGCAGTGGATTAGAAATGACCAGAGATCACGTTAACGTCTCTGTGGGAAGGATTCTTCCTCTCTCCTGCTCCCGGTGCCCATCTTTTGAAAAGCTGTTTGAGCGTCCATGCTGTTCAAGTTTTGTAGATAATTACACCACTATTATGGCAGCCAACAGCGTTTTGCATTTGCTCCTTCCTGACATTCACCCGTGGCACCACAGCTGTGCCGTTTAATTGGGTAAAGTGGGCAGGTTTGTTGGTGTTGCTGTGTGAAGCCATGTCGTTGGTATCCTTTCCTCCTCGGATCTCTCTGTTTGCCGTTTCCTGACACCTCACTAACTGCCTCTAATTATTCCGGCTGCTTACAACTCGACTCTGCCGCCACTGTTGCTCATTTTCTCCCGTCTTCTCACCTCTTTCTCCCTCTTCTCCTCCCTTTCCCTTTTTGTGTGTCAATCTTTTACCTTTTTTATCTCTACCTGTGGCTAACACGGCACTCTCAGGGCTTTGGGTTTGTAACTTTTGAAACAAGCACAGACGCTGATCGTGCACGGGAGAAACTAAATGGTACAATCGTTGAGGGACGCAAAATAGAGGTGCTTTCATTTTCTCCCTTTTCCCATATTTTGTCTTTGTTGCTTGCTGTCTTCTCAAATTATATTCTATGCAAAAGCATGTGACTGCTGTGTGTGTGTGTGGATGTGCATTTCTGACTGTGTGCGCGCGCGTCTGGTTGCATGCATGCATACCGATGCATCTAACTCGTTTGCAGAAGAAAGCAGAATCCACACCTGAGAGTCTGGTCACACCAGGTGTCCATCATCATCTGACAAAGCAGAATGAATGCATGCCCTCATCGTCTGGGTTCTTATCAAATCTAAAAGACCTGCATTGCCCTTCCACCATCGTTTAATGTTGCCTGCTCTGATTCTGTTTTTGTTTGCAACAAGCCAACCTTCCATTCAGCGATAATCATTAGGTCAATAGAAAAACAAACCCTCAAAACACTGTCTGTTTTTCATTTGGAATACTTTTTTAAATATATTTAACCAATTACTGAAACTGTAAGACCCCCTTTTCTGTTTATACTCGGAGGTAATTGGTGCATGTTCTCTTCGCTCTGGTGAGATGAGTAGGAAAATCAGGGTGGAATGAACCAAAGACAAAGTTTAAAAAGTATTCATATATTAGTGTTTTCCCCCTGTTTTTGCTGCTTGCTTGTTACCTTCTGTGGACATTAGGATGGCGTCGTAAAGATCTGTAATCAGAGTGTTTTCTTGCTTCAGGTGAACAATGCAACTGCACGGGTGATGACAAACAAAAAAGTGGCCAACCCCTACACAAATGGTAAGGATCCAGCTGTGTAGTCTGAAGAAATTAGCTTTCCTACGGAAGCGTATTGCAGTCATACATGGAATTTTTTTTGAGCTTATGTAGTAATAACGTGATACGTATGTAGTAATAACGTGATACTCTGTAGTAATAACATGATACTATGTAGTAAAAATGTGATACTATGTAGAAATAACGTGATACGTATGTAGTAAAAACGTGATACCGGTACTATGTAGTAAAAACGTGAGACGTATGTAGTAATAACGTGATAAGTATAGATGTAGCATGCGCGTAGCCAGTATTTTAGGAGGGGCAGTTCCTTTAAATATATAGTAGACCTGCAAAAAGCAAGATGCCTCGGTGGCACACTGGAAACGCGTCTGCTTTCCGCACCAACGACCCGGGTTCGATCCTGACCTGGTTGAACTTATTTTACTTTTTTTATTTTTATTGGATAAATAAAATAAAAAAGGAGTTTGTGTTAACCACAGGCATACTAAGTGTTAACCGGTTCGACATTAGTGGTGTCTCCATACTTTCTCTTTCCACCTCTCTTAACACAGAACTTGTGTTGTGCGGGAGTTGTAGGCAGGACCACAACTCCCACACAACACAAGTTCTTACTACATACTTCACTACATACTACACTACTTCACGGTTTTACTACATAGTATCACGTTATTACTACATACGTATCATGTTATTACTACATAGTATCACGTTATTACTACATATGTATCACGTTATTACTACATAGTGTCACGTTTTTACTACATAGTATCACGTTATTACTACATACGTATCACATTTTTACTACATAGTATCATATTTTTTACTACATAATATCACATTATTACTACATACGTATCACGTTATTACTACATAAGCTCAATTTTTTTTCATGGTTGACTGCAATACGCTTCCGTACTTTCCTGACGTAGTTTTGAGTCGAGTTTTTTTCTGTTTTCAGGCTGGAAGCTGAATCCAGTAGTAGGAGCTGTCTATGGTCCTGAACTGTATGCCGGTAAGCCCTTTTACATTTTTCCTCCCCCTACCTTCCTCCACATGTTCTGCACCGTACCTGAGCCGCAGCCAATCCCAATCCGACCCCCTGAATTTCTACAATCGGGTTCATCCTGTACCTACTGAACATGAAATTCCCCGTAAATCAAAGTGAATCTGAAAGCAGCTCAGATAAGCAGTGGATGATCCAAGCTGCTCTGAGTGGCTGAGGGAGCCTGAGCCATTGTTTGTGCAGCGTGCAACTGTAAAGCTGGGGCGAGAGAAAAAAAAAAATGATTTCAAGAGCAAGCGCCCCTGCAACTGTTATCAGATTGTGGAGGCTGCTGCTGTGGATGGATTTGCCAAGTGCGCCAGATTGACTTTTACAGAGCTAACCGAATAAGGGAGATTGAGTGAGCGATATTGTTGGCACCCACCCTGTCGAAGGCCACTATTCCTTCTGGTCTCAGTAATGGAGGAATGAGATGAGCTCAGTGGGGTTTTCCCTATCTCTCTCTGCCTCTGCATGCCAGCTTTATTGCTGTATGTTATATGAACCCTTTGCATTTTAATGAGGGGGAAATGGTACTATTTCATTTGGAAGAAGTGCTGAGCACATCGCGCCACTTTAACGGCTTTCCTTTCTGCTCATTAGACTAAAATCTGTTCATTCCCCGGACAGCTTTACGGCGAACCTCTAAATAACTGTCCATGACAGAAAGCAGTCATCTATCATTTTTATTTCATCCCCAACCCCTCACCCTCTCCAAGCCTCCTCCTCTGCCTACCACTCACCTCCCCC
>JBBPBX010013206.1:0-24803 GCA_038048925.1 Garcialebias charrua | reverse complement strand
AATAATAATAATAATTAATTCAATTTATAACGCACTTTTCATTACTGAAAATCTCAAAGTGCTACACATATATTGAATGCTACACACATTCATAAACCGGTGGCGGCAGACTACCATGCAAGGTGCTTTCCAGTCCTACCGGGAGCAACTCAGGGTTAAGTGTCTTGCCCAAGGACACAACGACACATAGTGCGGGTCCCGGGAGTCGAACCGCCAACTTTCCGATCGGGAGACGACTGCCCTTACCACTACGCCACGGCCGCCCAGTATAACTTGAAAAATGCTGGTACGTTGTGTCGCTTTTGGGTGTTCTAATATCGCCAGTGAACAAGTGAGCCTTTTCACTTTCCCAAAATATGAACAACGTTGTCAAGAATGGACAAAACAAGTCCAAAGAATATCGGAGTCCCCCTCACTCCCTGAACGGTAAGGCTCAAATAAATACATCTGCAGACCTACATGATAACCAGCTGTTTCTTGTTCATCATTCGAACTAACTTCGGCTTCCCAAACTGAAGACAAATCGCTCAAATCTTCACTTAAATTGCTTAATTCCTTGGTTTATATATTATCTGCCATCATTTACAATGTGCATTCATTACATTGCGTCATAAAAATGCGTCGGCGTTTGACCCCTCCTTTCTCCACCTGAAAACTGCGACGCACTGCAGTTACGTCATTAAAACTTTTATTAAAAATACATTTATATATTAATTATTCGAAGCATCTGTGTACAAAAAAATCAAAGCTGAGTAGCTCCTCTTTCTAAAGATGTCTATGTTTTAGCATATTGTCACAATACATTTAAATAGTTTTTGATGTGGTGGTCAAACTCTTTGAATATATTTAGCTAATATAACAGAAAAACAACTGAATCTTGTATTCATCTGAGACTGTTGTCCTTTACATGTACAGTACATGTTTTTTTATTGGTATTGTTGACAAAGCCGGGGTGAGAGCTGAGATAGTGTATTAATAGGCAGATCTCAGTGGACTGTGACCAGGGTTTGTACTGATCTCTGAGCTGGGTGCAGCTTAACACTCACCTCTTATCAGCAGCTGCCTGTGTGGTCAGAGGAGAGGTCTGACGAAGGCCGGCTGAGTGCCCGGTGTAGCTGTTCTTATCTGTGATTAGATCTGGATCCGTCTTACTGCAGGACGACTCGCTGCTGAAACCAGGACCAGAAATCCCTCCCTCCCACTTTGTGGCCCCCTTGGAACCGATGGCAGCTGTTTGATTTATAAGGCAGAGTCATGTGACGAAGCTGCTTCCTATTGTCCTCTTCTTCTCTCTACACAACCACTGCAGCAGCTGGAAAGACAAACAACTTTAGCAGAGCAGAAAATTGGACAGGGAGCTGAAACGGTTGCAGCTTTCAGTTCAACGTGTCATACATTATTTGTGATACAGTGCACTGATGCTGCCAACAGCTCACTCTCCAGACGCACGGATTGTAAGAACGGCCCAGGTTGAGATTCAGCCGGCTCGACCACATCTACTAACTTTCCTTTCTTGTTCTACAATTTCACAGTGTGGTGTATCAAGATGGCTTCTACGGTGCCGAGATCTACGTAAGTACAGTTGACTCTTCTTCTTCTTCCCCGCTTAGATGAAACAGAAGTAAAGCAGACAATAGATTCAGCCCAGGAGACAAAAAAGTGATCTCCTCAGCCCCCAGCTTTCACTCAGCCTTGCTGCCAAGCTGGCGTCGATTAGCCCCCTGTCTAGTGTGCCAAGAAACCCAACAACAAAATTTAAAACTCCCTCAGCTCCTCCCTCCTCTCTCCCTTTCTTGCTATGATCTCAGACTTTGGCAGAAAGATGGACTCTGACTCAGTGTCCCATGTCAAGTTAGGTCATTTACTCCTTCAGATTTGTCTGGGTTTGTTTAGGCCTCCCTCTTCTGTCCTATTTCATGTTCACTCAAGAGGTCTTGGCTGGGATATCCCTGCCTGTCCCAGGGGGGTCTGCACAGGCCTGAGTGGAGCCAGTTGCTCCCAGCCACCACCGTGAGGGAGATAAGAGGAGCAGCAGATAAAGGGATTTGCCATCCCTCTGGATGTGTCCATGTAGGCAGGGTCACATCGGGGGCTGGTCCTGCTGCACGTCGCCTTTGACAGAGAAGGGCATGAACGCAGTGGAGATAATGTTGAAATCACCGCGCTGCCCCATTTTGACATCAGTCCAAACGTTTGAGCGTGTGGGGGTGTCATTTGTTTCTTTGATTTTAGTGTTCTGTTTTTTTTTTCCTGTCCTGCTCCAACAGTGAGATGACAGTAGTCTCAGCAGCAGAAACAGCTGCTTCTCACAAAAAAAGCGTTCAATACAGAAACAACTGTTTCGGGCGGCCGTGGCGTAGTGGTAATGGCAGTCGTCCCCCGATCGGAAGGTTGGCGGTTCGAATCCCGGTTCCCCACACCATGTGTCGTTGTGTCCTTGGGCAAGACACTTAACCCCGAGTTGCTCCCGGTAGGACTGGAAAGCACCTTGCATGGTAGTCTGCCGCTACCGGTGTATGAATGTGTGTAGCATTCAATGTGTGTAGCGCTTTGAGATTTTCACTAATGAAAAGCGCGTTATAAATTGAATTCATTATTATTATTATTATTATTTGTAACAGAAGATGTTTCGCTCTTCATCCGAGGAGCTTTCTCAATTCAAAGAGCAGAGTGGGGTTCAGGTTTTAAAGGCTGAGATAAGATACACACATACCTACGGTATGTAGATTGACAAATCATACCTAAACCTAACCCCTAGGTGTGAGGTGTGATTTGTCANACACACACACACACACACACACACACACACACACACACACACACACACACATACCTACGTAAGGCTGAGATAACACACACACATACCTGAGATAACACACAAACATCCTATGTAAATTGACAAATCACACCTCACACCTTAACAGTAGGGGTTTGTTAAGGTCTTTGTTAGTCTAATTCACAGATGAGGCTCCTCTGTTCCCATCAGGTGTGAACCGTCTGGGAATCAGTCCCAAAGCTGCACTGTATACGTTTTTGAAAGTTGGAATCTGAGTCCTCCTCTGTTAAGAGAAGGTTTTTCTCTCTTAACATAAACAGCTTCCTTCACACCTCTCTCAAACCACCTGTGCTCTCGGTCCAAACTGTGCACATTTTGGTCATCAAAAGAGTGTTCCTTGTCCGTGAGGTGGAGGTGAACAGGTGAGTTTTGTCCAGAGGAGGTGGCTCTCCTGTGTTGGGACATTCTTCTGTGAAGAGGCTGTTTAGTTTCCATAATGTAGAGGTCTGGACAGTCCTCCAGTGGTGTCAAAAGTATTCACATTCATTACTCAAGTAGAAGTATAGATACTGGGATTTAAAAATACTTCTGTAGAAGTAGAAGTATCAACTCTAGCTTTTTACTCAAGTAAAAGTAAAAAAGTACTGGTTTCAAAACTACTTAAAAGTATAAAAGTAAAAGTAGCGTAAGAAAAAGCAACAACAAAGACAAATGCTTAGGCCGCACCACACATACTATTGTATAAAACCCCACCTCCCCCACAAAAATCATTTTTTTAGACTAGATTATATTATATTGTTAATGTTGAAAAACTAGGGGTGCACTAAGCTACCTGTCTTAACTGCATATATGCCCATTGAAAATAGACACATTTAAATGCAAATTTAAATATATTAAAATAACCATATAGGGGTATTATTGAGCATTACCATATGTTTCATGGAGTCACAATGTGACTGTAATTACTCTTCCTGGCCGCTATAGAGGCGCTGTTGACTCTTAAGGCCGCGTTGACTACCGCTAATTCCGTTAGCTTGAAAACGAAGACGGTGAAAAATCAACTTTTGGGATGAGTTTTAGCCTGGATGTGACAATCGCTTAAACAAACGTTCTGTTAAGAAAATAATCGATGTGTTTAAAATGTTTAGAAAAGGTTCTGTGAACTTTTAGATATTAAATGCACCGGACTTTTTCCTTTTTTTCTATCTGGCTGACGTCACTACGTCGATGTGTCGTTTGTGTTGCATTTAGGGACGTGCGTGCAGTCGGACGTTTGTGTTCTCCCGAAGTCTAAACGCTCTAAAACCCCTTTAAATATCTCAAAACACCGCGGTTAAACAGTTTCTGACGATATTTCATGCATAGAACGAACAAGTCAGACAATCTGTCAGTATTGTGCTAACAAAACTGAAATTTGACGACCAGCACCGCGTGTCACGTGATCGCTTTGAATCGATCACAGCACATAAACAGACGCCATGAACGTAGCGTCACCTTATCACAAATGTAGATTCTTTTTCAACTCATAAGACGCTTAAATGCACCCCAAAAATTCTGTAAACGTATCGTTTCACATCCGAACAGTTATACCAAGCTGCGCCCAGTAAAAATAGCTCAATAAATGTCGCCCACACGGACTTTTCCCGTATTTAGCAACACGTCAGAGCTAATGGACCGAGTCAGAACCTCGATCCGACAGCTTCAGACACTATTATTCCTGCTTAAAATGTAACGAAACTTTCAGCTTACCTCAATACGGCAAAATGAAAGAAAAGTAACGAGGCTATTTTTAAAAAGTAAGGAGTAGAAAGTACCAGTAATTGCGTGAAAATGTAAGAAGTAGAAGTATAAAGTAGGCTGAAAAATAATTACTTTACTAAAGTATAGATAACTAAAATTTGTACTTAAGTAAAGTAATGAAGTATTTATACTTCGTTACTTGACACCTCTGCAGTCCTCGCTGCACTGGACTGCGTACACTACACCACTCTGTTTGTGTGTGGGTGTTTTGTCCTTAGGGTGGACCAGGCTCTGTCTGAGAGTCCTGCTGGGTTTGAAATGTACTGGGATGTTGTGTTTGTTGAAAATCCTTCTGACATTCAAATAAAGTCCAAATAAAGTTACATTCAAATAAATTTGCAAATAAAGTCCAGTTGTTTCTGTATTGAACGCTTTTTATTTATTTATATCATGTCCTGGATGACTGAGAATCTTCACCAGCAGCTGCTTCTCACTTTCACCATGAAAGAAGCTGGTGACTGGGACTGAAACACTAAGCCCCGTAATATATGGCTTACACACCAGCCCACATGATAGGACAATATTTCACTGGCTTTTATTGCACAGACACCCACCATCATAGAATAGATCTGGGCTGTGCACTGAGTGATGTCTGTCTTGTTCAGGCACCTCCAGCTAAGTCCTGTATACACCGATATCTCTTGACCAAGGCCTGGCTAAGTTGATTCATCACTCACCCCATCAGCCCAGCCTCCAGGGCTTCACTGCTATTAGCTTAGGCGATGACTACCTCACTGCTTCAGACTGGTTGAGTCTGCATGAAGCTCTCCAGTGACCAGGTGGAAGCTGTCCTTTATCTCCCAGTGTCCTGAACAATCATTCAGGGCACGCTGAAACGCTGTCAAATGCAGCTGGATGATATCTGAAAAAGTGTATGTATGCAAATATAAATATATACCAGCGAGATTGCATATGCTAATACATATGCATGTCCCGTCATGTGAAACACGTGAATGCACACATACATGATTGCACTAACACATACTCGCCATGACAAAATAACAAATGTGCTGCACTGCCGTGTGCGGGATTTGACAATGTGGTGATTTATTGGCCCCTGTTTGTTCGGGCTGTTGCTGTAATCAGCACAGTCCCAAGGCATGCTTGTCCCACAGGAAGTCATCTGCCTCGAGTACTGTGACTTCCTGTCCCTCTGGAAATCCATGTCAAGAATTAGAAGGTTGGGATTGAATCAGCACAGAGGCATGAATCTGCCTTTTTTTCTTCCCACGTGCAGGTTCTCAATCGAACAACTTCACCCTCAAGCTTAAAAATGAATGAAAACATGCATTATTAAAAGCCACCTATCTGCTGCATGGACACAGATGGGCACACACTCCAGTGGCACTAATAGAAAAACAGTAGGCGAACAGCTTCATTTTTCAAAGAGAGTAATAGCAGCACTCCACAATGAGGTCTTTAATTCCTTTCCCACTCCGGCAAATGAATACAGCAGTCCCGACTCCCCAACGGTCCAACTGTCTTCTGCCTTCGTACTTCATTTGGGAACCGGGGGGGTCGTGTAAAGGGGGAAAAAAAGCTATTCTTTAATAATGTAGCAGCAAAAAAGTCCTCTGTCTAAAAATGGGCTGAATTTGGGGAGTTGTCTCACGTGGCCTTTAGTGATGCTGCTACTCGAGCAAGTTTGTGGTGTGACAGTAAGTTGCTTCTCAGGACATCATTTATTCCCCCTTTGCCACCTCCCTTCAAACACCATATATCAAACAGCACCCTCTGGTGTCTCTGAGGAAACCTGCAGATAACCAAAGTGCTGTGCAGTGACATTTAACTATTAAGGCAATTTAAAGCTCATTGTCTATATCGTTGTTTTCTTGCGTGTGCGAGTTCTAACCTTTTCCTGTGCAGGTTGTGTTTAATCACTAATTAATACTCTGGTATTTTAACAGGGTGGCTATGCAGCATACAGATTTGCCCAGCCCACCACCACCGCTGCTTACAGTGACAGGTGAGAAGCTCACTCAATCAGGAAGAATGCAGTTACTGCATATTAAATGTGTGTAATTTAAAGGTTCTGGGTATGTAAGGAAAAACGGACCACCGTGAAATATTTAATTTGTTGCAGGGTATTTTTCGTCCTGAATTATGCAATCCAACAAACTTGCTGTTTTGCACTAATGCTTAAAGGTGGTGTGACATGATTTTGGAACTATGCATAAAGTGGCACAACATATATATGTTGTATCATTCAACTATGTTCGTTTTTACAAGCAAAATGATAAATCAATGAAAATTTGTTTGAAAGTTATGTTAAATTTGGCGCCGTGTTTCACCACGGGACATCCGGGTACTTACGCATGCGACGTCTGTGACGTAGGCACAAGAGAGTCTGGTCAGCGTGTGCCATTAGCACGCAGTGTCATTGTGTTCAAGATCGCCTATTATTTTTTGTATAACTTGAAAAATGCCGGTACGTTGTGTCGCATTTGGGTGTTCTAACATCGCCAGCTCTGTAGACGACTACGATCGGGTTCCAGCCCTTCAAACTCGGAACCGTCCTCCTCTGAAATGTCGGAGTCCACCTCGCTTCCTGAACGGTAAGAGTCAAATAAATATGGCTGCAGACCTAAATTAGAACCAGCGATTTCTTGTTCATCACTAGAATTTACTTCGTCTTCCCAAACTGAAGACAAATTGCTCAAATCTTCACTTAAATTGCTTAATTCCTCGGTTTATATATATTCTCTGCCATAGTTACTGTATGTAAAAGGTGAGTACTGGCGATTGCGTCATAAAATGCGTCGACGTTTGACCCCTCCTTTCTCCACCCGAAAACTGTGACGCTCTGCAGAGAACTATTTTATTAAAAAATACTTTTATATATTAATTATTCGAAGCATCTGTGTACAAAAAAAATCAAAGCAGAGTAGCTCCTCTTTCTACAGATGCATAGTTCCAACATCATGTCACATCACCTTTAAGAAAAAAATGCATCCTGCATTAACAACAAGAAGAAGGAAAGTATTATACACATGCGTAAAATGTAGGATAAAATGATAGAAACATCTATCTAATGTTGAACAAAGCTATCTTTGGCAACGAGAACTTTACTGAGTGAAGCAGAAAAAGTTGAGGAGCAGGGAAGGGCGGCTTTCTGCTTCATGTAATTAGAGTTTTTGTAACAATAAGGAACGTGTCTACGGGCCAACATGCAAGTGATGAATGGTGGCTGCTTCCTCAGCATTTTACAATATTCTGTGAAGGTTATTTAGGGTTCCTGAGGTTTTCTTGCTCTAATTTTATCTTATCCATTAGGCATACCACATATTCTTTTTTAGCTCCGAGCTAAAGAACACCAGCGCTCACACACACACACACACACAAAAACCTGCACTAACCTTGTTGGACTCGATGAGAAAAGCAGCGATATGTCGTGACTCTCTGCTACTGATGGGGGAGTGGGTATATCACTGTAGTATTTATGAACGGCCTCAGGTCTATGAGAGAAGAGGGGACGGGGGTGGATGGACCAGGAGGTCTTTCACTGCTGAGTGATGTCAGTCTGGTCCAGGTGTGCTCTTTTTGAGGAGGCATCACTGATTCATTTCGGCCCCTGAAAGCTGTTGTCAGCCAGGATCTGGGCTGGTTTAGGAATCTAATCTGGAAAGGATTGAGCATGTCACTTGTGATAACATACACCCTGCCCGAGAGCCTGGAGATTATATCAATAATGTAAGATTTATCAGACCTCGCTGCGGCTCAAATTATGAGCAGCCGTGCTCGGAGAGAGCAGAAATTGGACAGCAGTTTCATTTTTTTCCTTCTTCCTCTGAGTGATTTAATCCCCGTTTTTCCTGCCCATACATCTCACACAAAAGTTGTTTGTTTTGTCCTTTTGAATAAGTGGTCGTGCCCGTTGGATCAATAGAAGTTTGTATTGTTTCAACAAATACCTTATCCAAAGAGCAGTCAGCCAATCAGAAAAGAGACCCACAGGATTCTGGCAGGTGTGTGAAAATATCACCGGCTACATTACCGGAGTCTTTCGAGTAACTTAAGGGTTCAGACCAGCGTGTGGGATGTGTCAGAGGCAGTGATGGCATAGTTACATTGAAAAAGTAACTTAGTTAAGTTACTGATTAGTCCTTGGGAAAAGTAACTTAGATAAGTTACTGATTACTTGATTTGGAAAGTAACTAGGTTAGATTACTTACTAAGTTACTTTATTACCACTTTTGGCCGCTAAGGTCCACCGACCGTTCCCAGCTCATGTGTCCGAAAAAAGCCTCCTCTGCTCGGACTCACTCTGTCGCAGCCTGGCCTCCTGAACTCTGGAGGTAGATCTGAACTAGTGTTTGTTAGCAAAATATCTCAAGAACCACACAACAGATTTTGATGAAACTTACAGAAAGTAATCACTGGATGGATATTTACAACTGTTTAGCTGTAGGAGATGTTTGAGCTAAAATTCGATTTATTTATAATTTATTTTCGCGACCGTTTGGAAGACGTCAAAGCGAAACAATTTAAATCCAGCAGATTTGACCATTACGTGAATTTATTAAGGAAAGGTTAAGCTCAGACACATCTTTGCTATAATTTTCAGCAAACAAATAATTGTTTTTGCCGTGTTTTTGCAGCTGAGTCTCCCCCTTGGCTCCGTGAGCACCTCAGTGTTTACGTTTCTGTCATGCCTGGTGTCAGGTTTCACAGCCGTCTTTTTTTTTAATCACTCCCCGAGACGTATAGAGGAAATAAAATTAAAATACAGTAATAAAATAAAAAAATAAATGTCACATTTTTGTCATCTGTGTATGTTCCCATACTTGACAGATGAAATTGGTCTCTGCATTTAACCCAACCACCACCAGGTGGTGCAGTGAGCAGCCGTAGTCAGCGCCCGGGGAGCTGGGGAAAATAGATGTGCACTCATAGACACCCCAAGGTGTGCCGTGGCCGGGGTTCGAACCTGGGTCCTCCGGATCCCAAGTACTACAGAAAATGACAAAAAAAGTAACGCACAGCTATTTGGATAAGTAATTTTAATCTGATTACTGGATTTTGAAATAGCAACACGTTAGATTACTAGTTACTGAAAAAAAGTGGTCCGACTATAGTTACGCATTACTTTGTAACACGCTACTGACATCACTGGTCAGAGGGGCCAGTCAGCTCCGTGACACTGGACAGGGTGGTTTGAAGTGCCGCTCATCACCGTGGTGAGAACTATTTTGTGGACACATTATCCTTAGAGGGCTGGTGGGATTTGGTGCTCACTGAAAATAAAAGGACCACAGAGACTTACCCAGACCATCTCATGGTACCAGTTTCCTTCCCAAACAGCCTTTGTGATGTCACGTTCTGCTTGCTGACATTGGGTGCCACTGGACTTCAATGGGCAGAGTTACATTGACATCACATGTAGCTCACTCAGAAAACACCAATGTTGTACATCTCATTGTTTCCTTTGGGAGAATGTCTTCCTCTCTCCACTTATTTTTTATTCCTGGGTTGATTTGGTGCCCTCAGTCCTTGGCTGGGTGGGTCTTATCTTCTGTGTGCAGACCTTCATTTGCAAGCAAACACTGAAAGGGGAAAGAAAAAAATAGAAGGAAAATAAATAGAGGAATATGTGAAGTGGAATAAATAAATAAATAAGGCAGACACATCTTGTCCTGTCTTAGAAGGAAATTGGAAGGATTAGTTCCAAACCAGCAACAATGAAAAGACAAGGGCATGAGCCCAGTGTGCAGCCTGGGTAAACAAGCTCAGGGGGGAAGACCAAACCCTCCAGCACCAGCTGTGTTCTCCGTTTGCATCCTTCTCCTCCTGCCCATTACCTGTTTCATCCACCTAATCCAGATGACAACAAAAAGACGAGTATAATTCACCGTCCTCTGTGAACCGTGATGCAGATGGCCGAGGCGATCGTTGATTGTGTTGGAAACTCGAGGGGGTTACACACATGTATAATTGTTGTGTTTTATGCGCCTCTTGTCATGCAGCTATGGCAGAGTCTATGCAACAGCAGACCCCTATCACCACACGATTGGCCCTGCTGCCACGTACAGTGTGGGGACCATGGTAAGTGTGAGCGCCGCCTGTTCCCGTCTCCAACATCATGACACCAGCAAGCACACACTCTACAATAAAGGCCAGGGACTTTAGTGGCCTCTGGTTTTTATTTACATATTTTTCATTAATTTAGTTTTTCTCATGCTCTCTGGCGCACCCTAGTGGAGATGAGTGTGACTGCCTGGCATGTTTGGACATTTTTAGTGCAGTAAGTGAATGTTCTGCTCACAAGCATTACTGATCCGATACTAGCTCCTCCTGTAACGAGAATGATCACCGCAGTGTTTTCTGTTCCATTTTAACTCAAACGTTATGTTCATTTCTCATCATTCAACTTGCTGTTCAGTGAGTTTGATCCTTTGTTTTTGTTTTTTTCGCATTCCGCCAAACCTGAAGGGATGAAGTTCAAACGTTAATGTCTGTTTTTAGCTAGCTTTTGCAGCTACTGTAACATCAAAGATGAAAAGTGATGATACCGGCAAAAAAAAAAAAAAGGCATATTGTTTTGAAAGTTTCTCTTTGGTTTTGTTTTTTGACCATGAGGGGAAAGGACTGGGCTCACAGACCAAACCCAGAGATTAAGGACCATCAAACGCATGCAGCAGCGTGCCGTGGGACATAAATGAGAGAGCGAGACAGAGAGGGAGGGCGAGCTGTCTCACCCTCCTCCTCTGCCCACAACCTTGATCGGAGGCGTGCTCTTTGCTTGAGAAATGACTCAAATTTACCATTCCGGCATGCATGCGAGTCTTAAACAACAAGGAAAACTAAAGCTTTCAGTTCCCCGGTGCAGCTGCTAGCTAAAAGCTTTCATTAATTAAGACTTTTCTTTCTCCCTCTTCATTTACTTAATTAAAAAAAAAATGTGCTTGAATGTTTTTTTTTATTATTTCTTCTTTTCCCTCCAAATTTCCTTCCACTTCTCTCACACCTAAATCGTCCTTTCAACGAAAGTAGAAAACGGGACCTGGCCCCTAAAAATATCAGAGCTAACTCTGTGTGTGTTGGGAGCTTGGGAGCTAACAAAGACTTGGAAGTGTGTGGGGGGTGTTAAACAAAAAGCGAGGCTACAGGGGGACACTGTGCTGAGGCCAACATCTAATAAAGTCCAGAGCTAAAGAGAAATGAGCAGTTTGGTTCCTAATTCTTTAATCCTATTTGATTAATTCTTCTCCAGCAGAGTTGTCCTTTTTTGCATTTGAAAGCTATACAATAATTAGTTCCTCTGAGGATGAGGAATCTTTACTCACTTTCAGCTTGCAGACGTATCTCATACGAATAAAAGTTTCATGCAAGCAAGAGGACTCCCTGAAATTAGGCAAAATTAGCCTTTGAAGACGTGCGGTGGCCTTTTAAGTTTCACTTTCTAATTGAAACAGAAGCACATAGGTGTGAAAGGAGGGACTGTGTGTGTGTGCATGTGCAGGTGTGCATGCGTAGGCCCACTTGCATGCTTTATGTGTCTCTGCCCTAGATATCTTGAGCATGGTGCTAAATCTAAGGGCTAATATCCTGTGGTGATTTACCCCTGCAGAAAGGTGCAGGCACCTCTGCGAGACATGAAAAGGAGCTGTGATTAAACCTCGCTGAACTTATTCTGCTTTTGGGTGAATGTCTGATGTTTTTACAGCCCTGCAAGAATTGATTTATTCTAGTAGAAAAGAATATATAGAAATAATCATATTCCCCCTTTAAATCATTGCAATTAGAAGCAATAATCAAGCCTAGGACTAGTGTTTATATGCTTCTCATTTAAGTGTTTTTATGACTAAAAAAAATAAAAATTGCACCAGACTAACTAGAACTTGACCAACCCTGTTCCTAACACACACTCAGTGTCTAAGCAGTCAGGTAATCAATTCAGCAAAAACCAATTATTGGCTTAAATATATCAAACTATCAATCTGCTTCATGACCGTCCATAAACAGAATGTTATTTCAACATGAAAAGTCGATAACTTTAAAGGAAGGAAATTTGTGGAGAAAGAGAATCCAAGGAAAGCTGTCACCTGAATACTGATTGGTACTTTTTTCATCTTTGATGTTGCAGGCTAGCCTATACAGAGGAGGGTACAGTCGCTTCACTCCCTACTAAAAGAAAGAAAAAAAAAGCGAGAAAAGACAGAGACATTACCCCAAACAAAAAAAAAAAAATCTATCTTTAAAAGATAAAACAAAGACTTAACAAAACAAGTGAACACCCAGTCCTTGGTGGAGAGCTAAATCAAACAAAAAGCTTCCAGGTCCACATGCTGAGCCCCTTTCCTGACACCCTCCCAAGCAGATATTTCTACAACAACCTCTTTGATGTCATCATTGGTCTGCTCTTGTTTTGTATTCATTTTTTTTGTGCTTCTGGTTTTCTTTTGGGAACTTTTATGCACATGTGCATTATCTCGATTGCTGTATATGGGTGCTGTGTCACCATAACCAATGTGAGCCTACTGCAGCACGCATGATGCATGCTCAGAGGTGTGTGTATGCAGCTGCTGTCATCTGACTAAGAACATACTGGGACGTTTCTATGTTAAAAACACACAGGACAAGCAGGAATCGGGTCGATGCTGATCAGCATCCTGTTTAATTCACTTTCTAACCTTTAACCCTCGTGGAACCTGTATAAATTCACAGAACAGCCCGGTGGTTCTTAGCTCAAAGACAGCACTGCTCTGATTGCTCTGTTTTTTTCCTTTTAACATTAAAGTGTCCAACTGTTGTGCACTTGCAGTGGAGCCTTACAAGCTGTACAATGTGGAATGACAGCATGCAGAGTAAAGGGTCACAAAGGCCAGATTTCAATTGTAGAACTCACACTGCTCAAGTGGCGGCCCAGTCTCCTGCAAATCCCTTTATATGCGACTCTGCAGCAGCAGTTAGGGTTCTGGGGTAAATGTAACGCTGGCAGGGTTGTGTTCAGAGACAACCATCATATGAGCACAGCCAAAGGTAAATGTTGCGGATGAGCATTTGCTTTTCCCACTGGCAGCTTAAAATCACATCTCTTCTCGTGCTCAGTGGTATTTTTAATAATTTACAGGAGCGATTGGGAGCGAACACAAACCAAACGAAGCGTTCATTTTAAGCCGCCTAAAAAACTGCTCCAAGGGTTGCTGTTCTTTTATTTGACCTTGTTTAGTAAATGTCTTTTCTCCGAGCTAAAGCGATAATCCTACAACGATCAGTTTTTCTTACACATAATAAGGCTC
Source organism: Garcialebias charrua (assembly GCA_038048925.1). NCBI lineage: Eukaryota > Metazoa > Chordata > Actinopteri > Cyprinodontiformes > Rivulidae > Garcialebias > Garcialebias charrua. The sequence continues at coordinate 10,988 of JBBPBX010013206.1, read as the reverse complement.
TTCAGCAACCACAGTAGACATTATAACCATGTTTGAAAAGTTCTCCCAATAACGCATAAACAGAACCCTAGGCCTTCAATCGATGACGCTCTACAGTAGGATTTTATGCACAAAAATTGCAGGAATTTGTTCTAAAAAGCTGCAGCTATTGCACAATTATAGTTCTGTTGTATGCGTAAATGCAGTTTACATGTTGTGAAGTTTATTGTATTTATAGCAAAGGTGCAGAATATGACCATTTTATTAATTAATAAGTAGGGATGCACCGATCCACATTTCTCACTTCCGATCCGATACTCAAAAACTGGGTATCGACCGATACCGATACTTTTCCGATCCGATACCGTTCAGGTATCCAGTCTGTGTAATGGAGCTTTTGAACTGAGAATATTTATTTCAACATGGTGTGAGACATCCAATGAAGACTCTCTGAGCCTTACCACAGGAACCTCACAGACTTTAACAGCAAACAGGAGGCAGGTCTTCACCACACACGTCCTTCTTACTCATGGTTCAGTTGGAAAAAAAAAAAAAATGCTAAGCATGATGGGAAAGACAACACAGCCACTCCCCTTAACCAGTAAGGCAGTGGATTTTGTTGTCTTTCCCATAATGCTTAGAAGTATTTTAGTATACTGCTAAGCATTATGGGAAATCCCGTTTTTAGTTTCTTTTTTGACTGTGGCACTGAGTTGTAATTCTTGTTGAATTTGATCAACAGATACAGATTTAAACAATACAGTACTGTACACTGAATTTACATTTATAAATTCAAAGCATAGTTTAAATCTGTATCTGTTGATCAAAACCAACTAGAATTTACAACTCAGTGCCACAGTCAAAAATGAAACTAAAAAATGGGATTTCCCAGAATGCTTAGCGGTATATTAGTGTTCAATTATAGTTTAAATCTGTATCCCTTGATCAAATTCAACAAGAATTACAACTCATATAGTGCAGAATCCATCCATCCATCCATCCATCTTCTTCCGCTTATCCGGGGTCGGGTCGCGGGGGTAGCAGCCTAAGTAGGGAGGCCCAGACTTCCCTCTCCCCAGCCACTTGGAGCAGCTCCTCCGGGGGAATCCCAAGGCGTTCCCAGGCCAGCCGAGAAACATAGTCCCTCCAGCGCGTCCTGGGTCTTCCTCTGGGTCTCCTCCCGGTGGGACGTGCCCGGAACACCTCACCAGGGAGGCGTCCAGGAGGCATCCTAACCAGATGCCCGAGCCACCTCAACTGGCTCCTCTCGATGTGGAGAAGCAGCGGCTCTACTCCGAGTCCCTCCCGGATGACTGAGCTTCTCACCCTATCTCTAAGGGAGAGTCCAGCCACCCTGCGGAGAAAACTCATTTCAGCCGCTTGTATCCGAGATCTTGTTCTTTCGGTCATAACCCAAAGCTCATGACCATAGATGAGGGTGGGAACGTAGATCGATCGGTAAATTGAGAGCTTTGCCTTTTGACTCAGCTCTCTCTTCACCACGACAGACCGGTACAGCGCCCGCTTCACTGCGGACGCTGCACCTATCCGCCTATCGATCTCACGCCCCAGTTTTCCCTCATTCGTGAACAAGATCCCGAGATACTTAAACTCCTCCACTTGGGGCAGGACCTCCTCCCCGACCCGGAGAGGGCATGCTACCCTTTTCCGGCTCAAGACCATGGCCTCGGATTTGGAGGAACTGATCCTCATCCCGGCCGCATCGCATTCAGCTGCAAACCGCTCCAGCGAAAGCTGTAGATCACGAGCTGATGAAGCCAATAGGACCACATCATCTGCAAAAAACAGAGAAGCGATTCTAAGGTCACCAAAACGGATCCTCTCAACACCTTGGCTGCGCCTAGAAATTCTGTCCATAAAAGTTATGAACAGAATCGGTGACAAAGGGCAACCTTGGCGGAGTCCAACTCTCACCGGAAACGAGCCTGACTTACTGCCGGCAATGCGGACCAAGCTCTGACACCGGTCGTACAGGGACCTAACAGCCCTTATCAAAGGGCCTGGTACCCCATACTCCCGGAGTACCCCCCACAGAACCCCCCGAGGGACGCGGTCGAATGCCTTCTCCAAGTCCACAAAGCACATGTAAACTGGTTGGGCAAACTCCCACGCACCCTCCAGGACCCTGCTGAGGGTGTAGAGCTGGTCCAGTGTTCCACGACCAGGACGAAAACCACACTGCTCCTCCTGAATCCGAGGTTCGACTATCCGACGGACCCTCCTCTCCAGAACCCCTGAATAGACCTTACCAGGGAGGCTTAAGAGTGTGATCCCCCTATAGTTGGAACACACCCTACGGTCCCCCTTTTTAAATAGGGGAACCACCACCCCAGTCTGCCAATCCAAGGGAACTGCCCCAGATGTCCACGCGATATTGCAGAGTCGCGTAAGCCAACACAACCCTACAACATCCAGAGCCCTAAGGAACTCCGGGCGAATCTCATCCACCCCCGGAGCCTTGCCACCGCGGAGCTTTTTAACCACCTCGGCGACCTCAGCACCAGAGATCAGAGAACCCGACCCAAAGTCCCCAGGCTCTGCTTCCTCAGTGGAAGACGTGCCAGTAGGATTGAGGAGGTCTTCGAAGTATTCCGCCCACCGACTCACAACATCCCGAGTTGAGGTCAGCAGCACGCCACCTCCACCATAAATGGTGTTGGTCTCGTACCTCTTTCCCCCCCTGAGACGCCGGATGGTGGACCAGAATCGCCTCGAAGCCGTACGGAAGTCATTCTCCATGGCCTCTCCGAACTCCTCCCACGCCCGAGTTTTTGCCTCAGCAACCACCCGAGCCGCATGCCGCTTGGACTGCCGGTACCTATCAGCTGCTTCCGGGGTCCCACAAGCCAAAAAGGCCCAATAGGACTCCTTCTTCAGCCTGACAGCATCCCTCACTGCCGGTGTCCACCACCGGGTTCGAGGGTTGCCACCTCGACAGGCACCAACAACCTTGCGGCCACAGCTCCGATAAGCTGCCTCGACAATAGAGGCGCGGAACACGGCCCACTCGGACTCCATGTCCCCCGCCTCCCTCGGAACGTGTTCAAAGCTCTCCCGGAGGTGGGAGTTAAAGCTCCGTCTTACGGGAGACTCTGCCAGACGTTCCCAGCAGACCCTCACGATACGTTTGGGTCTGCCAGGTCTGACCGGCATCCTCCCCCACCATCGGAGCCAACTCACCACCAGGTAGTGGTCAGTAGACAGCTCCGCCCCTCTCCTCACCCGAGTGTCCAAGACATGCGGCCGCAGATCAGATGAGACGACAACAAAGTCGATCATCGAACTGCGACCTAGGGTGTCCTGGTGCCAAGAGCACATATGGACACCCTTATGCTTAAACATGGTGTTCGTTATGGACAATCCATGACGAGCACAGAAGTCCAATAACAGAACACCACTCTGGTTCAGATCAGGGGGGCCGTTCCTCCCAACCACACCCCTCCAGGTCTCACTGTCATTGCCCACGTGAGCGTTGAAGTCCCCCAGTAGAACAAGGGAGTCCCCAGGAGGCGCACTCTCCAATACCCCCTCCAAGGACTCCAAAAAGGGTGGGTAGTCTGAGCTGCCGTTTGGTGCATAGGCACAAACAACAGTCAGAGCCCGTCCCCCCACACGTAGGCGAAGGGAGGCTACCCTCTCGTTCACCGGGGTGAACCCCAACGTACAGGCACCAAGATGGGGGGCAACCAGTATGCCCACTCCTGCTCGGCGCCTCTCACCAGGGGCAACTCCAGAGTGGAAGAGTGTCCAACCCCTCTCAAGGAAACTGGTTCCAGAGCCAGAGCCATGCGTTGAGGTGAGTCCGACTATTTCTAGTCGGAACCTCTCAACCTCACACACTAGCTCAGGCTCCTTCCCCACCAGAGAGGTGACATTCCATGTCCCAATGGCCAGCTTCTGTAGCCGAGGATCAGACCGCCAGGGTCCCCGCCCTCGGCCGCCACCCATCTCACATTGCACCCGACCCCTTTGGCCCCTCCCACAGGTGGTGAGCCCATGGGAAATAGTGCAAGAATCAAAAAAAAAAAAATGGGGACTGTGTTGATTTCCCATAATGCTTAGCAGTATTTTAGACTAGTGTTCCAGGCACCATGAGTCAGAAGGACGTCTGTGGTAGAGACCTGCCTCATTTTTGCCATTAGTTTGTGAAGTACTGTAGTGAGGCTAAGAGTGTCTTCTTCGGGTTTACCTCACACAATGTTAAAACAGAAGTCACAGAGCATGGTGCAACATACTGCTCTCTGATGTCTAGAAAATATCGGAAATTTTGGCAGGCTGATTCCGATACCCGATACTTGCCTTATGCTGGTATCGGATACTGGATTGGATCGGCCCCATCCCTATTAATAAGTAGCAACTGTAGCCTGTAAATAAAATTTATTAGTAGAGCAATTAGACGAGTTGCTTTGAAAAGTAAGATTTTGAGGCTTTTTGTTTTGTACGAGTCAATTTGAAGTTGCAACTTCAAACTAGGCCTGTTGCGATAAACAAATCAATTAATCGCAAGATTTATCGTCTCTCTCTTTCTACTGAAGACACTGGTTGACAAAAGGCTCAACTCCAGTGCTCTTCACTGACACCTCCCTTTCTCTTTAAAATCCGTTTTAACCGTCCAAATTTGTGTTTTTGGATCATTAAAAACAGCTAAGCTACGAGCTAAGCTAATTGTGCAGCACGGTGGCACAACTGTTAGAGCTGCTGCCTCTTAGCGAGAAGGTTGCCGGTTCAAATCCCGGACTCAACGAGGCTAGCCTGTATAAATAAAGGTTGAATGAATGAATGAATGAATGAATAGGCCGACCTTGGGAAAAAAAAACCTCCGGCTTGTTGAAGCTCCAAAAGTCACAGCTGAAACCCATGATTTGTGTAAAAAGTTGTTTTTCTCTGCAAAAAGAAGCTGAGAACTTGTTTACTGATTTTTTTTTTTTATTAAATGCTTTGTGTAAAGAGCTCAAACCACACCGAGCGTTTGCCATTTTGAGAGCCGAAAACAGGAAGGAGAGACAGCCCATGTCATGTCAAGGGGGCTCCCTCCCATTTTTCTTAAAGAGAGGTGCTGCTTTCCCCCTTACTATCCATCCTTTAGTTCAAACAGTCTAATGCCGGGTTCCCACCAAACGCGTCTTGAGCAGCAAAAACGCTCCCGACGTGCGGTGTTCACTGCTTGTCAACAGATGTCTGTTCACACCGAACGCGTCTGAAGACGCGCAGTGGGAGGAGCGTCTTGGTCCTTTTCCAGTCAGGTTTGTTTTTTTCCGGTCTCTGAAATGGCGGACGTAATCTGAAGAATTGATTTGTTGTATTTAATCAACAAAGCAGCAGCATGCAGACGCCGTATTTTTAATTTTCGTCCATTCTTTTAATACGTCACGCGGTGCCCACCTACTTCTGTCCCGTCGTTGTTGCGTCATCACATAGCAGAGTCTCTCACGGTTGGTTGCTGCTACGCAGCGAGCAGCCAAAGTAGGTCAAAGTTCAATTTGTTGAACTCGAGCAGCCACTGCTCTGGACTGCCACATGCACGGAAAAAGAACTGCCGCACCCTGCCACGTTGCTCAAACTGCTCATAGCGCGCCGCGGCACGCTGCGCTGCTCCTAGATGCGCTGCCACCATAGACTTTGCATGTAAACTGGCTGCTTCGGCTGCTCAAAACGCGTTTGGTGGGAACCCGGCTTTAGACTGACAACCAGTGGTCAAAAAAGATACTACAGGTACACACAAAATGAACCAATATTTCTTCTTAAATTTGACAAATAATTACTAATTATCGTCAAATTTCAATCAATATTATCGTTTATCGCAATAATTTCGGAGACAATTAATCTCTCAGCAAAATTTGTTATCGTGACAGGCCTACTTCAAAATGTGACCGTTTTAAATATTTTAGTGTGAATTAGCTGCACACGTTACAGCGTAGCCGTGTTCATCTGCAGCCTGCATTTCCCCAAACGACGTGGAGCGCAGAAAGGTCCCATATGAAGTGAATTTGCAGCAGACACAGTCACGTCTCCTCACCAGTACACAGCAAGAGTGAATCTGCACTCCAGATCCTTTTTCACATTGACTCACATGCACGGGGGTGGTGAACACAGTAGAGGGCTGTTCTTCTACAAGTCACTCATATCTTTTCTTTAAGCATTGCACAAGATGTTTTACCTCAGGACAAACTAACTGAACTTCACAAAGTAGAATGCAGAACTACTCATACTCAGCAGGCAGGACAGTTTAGTTTCTAAAACAACCAGCAGGTTTGTCCTCTTTGCGACACCTCACTCCTCGAGGAGCTGATGTATGATCTTTGTTTGAGTGGAGACCCCAAGAGAGGATGATAAAATAAGACTGTACTCTATTATATAGATAGACATATACTGTATAACACACTTTACACACACAAGTACGGGACGATACTTTAAAAAAGGCACCTAGACATTCAAAGATGTGATGTAGGTGTGTTTAGAGAGCAGCAGTGCTCGCCTCCTAGAAGACATTCAGTCGTTGCATCGGCTTCTATCTGTGCTACGTGAGTTGGATTTTAAAGAAGTTCTCTGTGTAGCTACTGTTAGCTGTCAAAACCTTAGTGCAGCTATAGAAACTCAAAGCTATTACAAATACAATTTCATTTAAATGTACTCACAGAAGTGTTTGTGATCTTTAAAAAATAATGTTTGTTGCACTTTTTTTCCCAACCCTTTCTGAAATGTAACATATTTATGAAAAATCTCATACAGCTAGTCATATTTAGTCAAAATGTTAAATGATAGAGTAACGTATTAAAAAAAAAAAGAAAGAAAATTAAAACATTATCTCACGAGTCAAGAAAAAAAAAAAAGAGTTTAAAATGACTTTGTTCTTCCTTTTCTATGCTAGTATGTATGCTCCACAACATTTGGAGTTTTTATAAGACGCAAAACTAACTTCCACAATTATTTTTTATCATTTGCAAATGAGAGTTTCTCATCTAAACTCTGCAGCAGAGTAAACAAGTGTGTGTTCGGTTAGTGATCACCATTGGTCAGCTAGACTTGAATGAGATACATTTTATTTTGTTCGTTTTTTGATCTGAATGTGTGTGCCTACGTGCTATATACAAACAAACATATATGAACATATTTAAATATGCATTAGAATGTTTGACTGTTTGATGGAGGAGGGGGGAACGCAGCGTGCTAGCATGCTGCCGTTAGCCAACAGGTTTGGATGACGTCACTCCCAGTCCCTGTAATATCACAACATCCACAATCTGACCTCAAAGAAACCAGCAGCAACAAACTCACTTTTTTTATACACTTCAACTCTGAAGTTTGAGTATCAAACTCCAATTCATAACAGAACAAAAATAAATGCACGATCAACGATTTTAATGGTAAATATGAATTTGTCAGGTGCTGCCAAATGTGAATGTGATGCGTTATTTCCACAGCTAAACAAACAAACGAAAAAATATATATTAATTTTATTTTTAAAAGTGTTACATTATGCCCTTATGTTTTAAAAATGGCTTTGAATTTGACTACAGTACCATAATTCATTTAAAATATCTTGAGAATATTGTTGTATTTAACTGGACCTAAATAAGATACGTGAATGAAGCCCTTTTGAATGCCCCCAAAAATTTATCTGGTCATCCGGACAGATGCTTCTTGGTTGAAACTAGAGATGCACAATTATATCGGTATCAGCCGATACTAGCGATAAAGATAAATATCAGACATTCCATCAAAATCACTCAACAATATAAAAGCAGCTGTTTTTGTATGAAAACGCAGTGACAAGGATGCCTGCAGTGCCAGCCCAGCATTATGACATCATGCACGCTGTTGAGTTTAGATTTGTCAACATTTACAAATTTGCAGTTTGAGTGTTGTCGTTGTGTTTGAGAGAGTAAATGTCATGAATAAATTTGACATTAAATATAATCCAGGTTGAAGTATTGCATTATTGTCAGCCCCATTTTGGGCATCTGCATTTGGTAGCAGGCCAAATTGACAAACACCATGCAGAATAATGTAGTGTTTTAAATCCACAGCAGAGAAAGCGGTGTCGTCTCTGTAAGTAGGTCTAGGGGAAAGTACATTATTTTCTGGACTATAGGTCGCACTTTTATATAAGTCGCTTTGTCCAATTATTGTCAATAAATTGGAAAAATCCATAAACAGGTTGCACCTTTATATAAGTTGCATCTATTATGCGTCGACGCGTCAGCGCGTCATTTGCCCTGCTGAAAATGACGACCACAGAAGCATGCACGGAAGGACTTTTCACAAGATTAACACGGTAAAAACAATTATTTGTCTGCTGAAAATTATAGCAAACATGTGTCTTAGCTTAACCGTTCCTTAATAAATTCACGTAATGGTCAAATCTGCTGGATTTAAATTTTTTCGCTTTGAAAAAGTACAAGGAAAAACAACTAAGCTAACCGCGACACATTTACGTCTATAAAACATCAGAATTTTATCTCAAATAACTCCAACAGCTAACAGTTTGTAAATGTACATCTAGTGATTACTTTCTGTAAGTTTGAAAAAAAATCTGCTGTGTGGTTTATGAGCTATTTGCTCAAACGTACAAGGAAAAATCAACGAAGCTAACCGCGACACATTTACGTCTATAAAACATCGAATTTTATCTCAAACATCTCATAAAGCTAATCAGTTGTAAATATCCATCTAGTGATTACGTTCTGTAAGTTTGATCAAAATCTGTCCTGTGGTTCTTGACCTATTTTGCTAACAAACACTGAGCTAACAGCGAAGTAGCTAGTTCATACCTCCAGAGCAGGAGGCCGGGCTGCGACAGAGTGAATCCGACCAGAGGAGGCTCTCGTCGGACACATGAGGTGGGAACGGTTGGTGTACCCTAGCGGACAAAGGTGGTACTGCACCCCTAGCGGCCGAAAGTGGTACTGCACCATTTTTGCCAAAATGGAAAAACGGTCATATCTGAGCCATAAATTGGTCTAAAAATATGGGGGGAAATTCATAAGCAAGTCTCACCTCTCTATAAGTCGCAGGACATGCAAATTAGGCAAAAAGGTGCAACTTATAGTCCAGAAAATACGGTATCAGTTATCAGCCAAATACTTTTTTTTTTTTTTTTTACTGTATAAATCACATCTTTTTGCATAAATTTGCAAGTCCTGCAACACATTTATGTTTTCCCCATATTTATAAACCAATTTTTGGCTGAGATCTGACGATTTCATTCATTCTGACATGGAAAATATTGAACACTACCATTTTCAGTCTCTAAAGGGCCCTCGACTATTATGGCAAGCCAAGTGTCTCATTAATAGGCAAAAGTGGCTATTAATGAGACCCTTGGCTTGCCATACCAAGCCACCTTTGTCTCGCTTCAGAACTCCTGAAGTAAAATATAAAATCAGCTGCATTTTGCTGCGCCACCCAGGCTAAATGCAGCTGATTTGACCATTAAAGTGTGTTTATTAAGTAAAAGTTCAACTGAGACACACCTTTACTATAAAGTCGAGCAAACAAATAATTGTTTGTATGTGGTTATCTTGTTAAATTTTGAAGAAATGCAGCTGATTTGACCATCAAAGTGCATTTATTAAGGAAAGGTTAGGCTGACACAACTTTGCTTTAATTTTGAGCAAACAAATAACTGCTTTTATATTGTGCATCTCTTGTTGAAATGTTTCGTCTTTCATCTGAAAGACATCAGTTTGAGGTCTGCCAACAAACTGTCGTATAAATAACACCTTTTCAAAGTGGTTCACGTCAGGCTGCTGTGGAATTCCAGAAACTAGCTGTAATGATTGATTGTTGGACTGATGGTCCCTCTTTTACATGTGAAAAGTTAGTTTCTGGAATTCCACAGCAGACTGGCGTGAACCATTTTGAAAAGGTGGTATTTATACGAGTGAGTTGGTTGGCAGGCCTCAGACTCATGAAGTCTTTCAGATGAAAGACGAAACGTTTCAACAAAGAAAAGTCTGTCCAGATGACGTGATTTAACTTTTTTCTGATTTATTTACCTGGAGCTTACATCTGGACTTGTCAGCTCCTCCATAACATGCATAAAAATTAAAAATCAACGGCGTGTGATGGGAAGAGAAACTTCTCAGCTTCAGCGTAGATGTCCAGTTTTTTTTATTTTTAACCTTTTTATTTTGTTAATCATGACCTGGATGAGTGAGAATCTTCACCAGCAACACACACTGAGACCGATCGTCTTTATTCATATTTGAGCCAATTGTTTTAATAGTTTCCATCAACTTTAAGAAATTGTGCGTGCTGAACATAAAGGCTTATGTGATCATTTCTCAGAAAAAAAGTGAATTACCAGAGAATCTGCCAGGTTGTTTTACAGACAAAAAAAAAGGTGCATTAGTAGAATAAAAGACGAAACAGAAATGAAAAATCTTGAACATATTTCAGGGTTTCTCCCAGAGCTGAACACAAATCATTTAAGCTAATAACCGTTTTGAAGATATTCCAAACGTCCACTTTTAATATCAGAAAGTACAAAACTACAATTATTTGTTCATTTGTGCTCAAACGTTAAAAGCTAAATGTCTAATTAGAGGTAAGATACAAGGCCGATATACATCTTTAACAAATAAAAGGAACTAAAACCCACGTTTAAAATCTGATACATGTGCGTTATAGGCTGTTTTATGCAAACAATAACTTTTATTGTTTAAAAAAATGCAATTAGTTTTGAAATTCTCATCTCTTAAAACTGACATCTTATTCTGTAAATAGATTACTGCTTTAATAATAGTTTATCTAAATGATTTGTGGTCCCTGCTGCTGAAATGGACATTTTAATCCATTCTGGTCATCAGAGTGTGCTGATACACTAATTCACTTTTGGTAATTACACCAAATGTTAGAAATAATTAGCATATGCAATGCAATTAAGAGAAAATGGAGATCTGTTTATGAATGTAAGTTAGCTCAAACATCTCACTTTAACTTTTATTTATAATGTTGTGTTATTACGGGGACGCGTTTTGTCATCA
>JBBPBX010013205.1:27624-43675 GCA_038048925.1 Garcialebias charrua | reverse complement strand
TTCACATAAACAACCAGGAGAAGTTTGAGATAGCTGGCCAAATCAAGGCCAAGTGGGGAAGCTAAATTCAGATAACACAATTGTGTTGGGTCAGGCAGCCTCTGCTTGATTTCCATGTCTGCCTTCAAAGTTCTGCTGGTACATCTCGGTGGCAATTCCAAACAGCCAAATTTTGTGGTCACACCGCCGGACCGAGCTTGTAGCCTTCTCCAAGGTTGATTCCTTCCCGCCAGTGAGTCCCAGGAGCCGCAAGTGGCCTGCGATTCTCAGAAATCGCGTCCAGCTTACGGCTCAGCTCATACAGCATCCGAGTCTGAGAGCTTACCGCTCGGTACATTACTTCATACAAGCTGGCAGCATCACCAAGGCCAGAACGGCTGCTGATATTTTCCGCATTCGTCGATAAACTAGGTAACCGCCGACTCCAAAAAGCAGAAATCCTGTTATCATATATCCAATTATATACACATCTTCAATTCCTCAATGGACAAAACAGACAGGAATCCATAGAATATCCAGCTGTGAGTGTCCTTGCAGGGCACGAGGGCTCTCCTTCGCCCTGTCTTCTCGTAGAGAAAATTTTATCAATTGTGTTGAGAGACCAGGGGCCTCATGTATAAACCGTGCGTGCGCACAAAAACATTGCGCACGTCACTTTCCACGCAAAACCCCGTATGTATCAAAACTGAACTGAACGTGAATATATGCGCATCCAGGTACATATCCACGCAAGCTCCCGAGCAGGCGTACGCACGTTTCTGTGGTTCTTGTTCCTTTGGCGACACTTACAGGTGTTTCAGAGAAACTGAAGCCCCACAGTCTGTGGTTGACTTTAAGAGCGGCTTGAAGACCTTTCTTTTCAACCGAGCATACTTTACTCCTCATGATTCTACTTTTGATCTTAGCTGATACTGTTGTTGATTTTAATTGTTTTATTATTTGTCTTATTGACATTCAAATATGTTGCACCTTGTAGCACTTTGAGATTTCCATTAATGAAAAGTGCGTTATAAATTGAATTCATTATTATTATTATTATTATTATTATTATTATTATTATTATTATTATTAACTGTTCATGATGTGAAAATGATTAATATTCCCTCCAAACACACGATTAACAAGTATTACATCCACATGACGCAGTGAAATAAAGGACGCGCAAAGTTGTGCCAAAAATAAATTTAACAGGAACGGATTCATTCAGCCTTACTGGAGGTTATAATAAATAGTGTAACACGCAGAGCATTTATTTAGAAACAGATATAATTTTCCGATCTAGGATATGGCTTATCAGCCGTTTTCAGAAATAATAATTTTTCAGTTTGGCACTGCTGCTGCGCTCTGGGGAGCCGTGCATCACGCGTGCATACAGAAGCAGCGGTCAAACTGTTCCACAGAGGGAGCTGCAGGTCGATCGGGACTGTGCAGTCCAGTCCACACAAAGCCGGATCATGTCCAATGGAATGTCTCATCCATATGATTCCAAAGGCTGAGTGGTCGCGCTTGGAGCGCGCGCGCACCCTCACCGGTGTCGACACGGCAGCTGGAGGTGTTTCATTATCTGCGTTTATTGTAGATTTCTCCAAAATGACACGTGAAAGTACACCTTATATAACTTGTAGGAGAGTAAAAGCTTCACAGACAGACTGCGCACAGGGCTGCGGAGGGCGCAGCGTCTGGAGACGCCAACATCACGTGATGTCATGAAATGTCTCCACCAAGACGCACAGACTCGTTTCTTCACATCATCTACATAAACAAAGATCTATGTTCTAGCAAACATCCAAGTAAGTTCCTCTGTGTTTACAGTAATAATGGTAATAAACTCGTGCGCAAAGTTAATATTTCCACACAGAATGAATGAATGAGCCGGTTCGCGCACCACAGCAGGGTGCGCATACCGACACACAATCACTCGTTCTTTGCATGATGAACACATTTTATTACTATTCTTACTTAGGATGTTTGTCCTCACTCATATTATATTAAATTCATTATTTTCCCGAATCTAGAAATCATTTCTGATCGCGCAGGGATCAAACAAACATGTCCTTCACACATGCAGGAAGTAATTAGCATCTGTTTAACATATGTAAATGTAGGCGTGTCAGGGGAGGTGTCTCACGTGCGCTCAGTTCCACGTCAATTGTGATGTACAAAAGGAATGTGCGTGGATTCAGGTGTACGCACAGTTTGATAAATCTGGATCTTTTTGTGCGTAGACACTTTTCTGGATTTCACCGTACGTCACTTTTCAGTAGGAAATCCATGCAGGTTTTTGATACATGAGGCCCCAGATCCATAATATACAATTCGGAGGATGTGCAGTGAGAGGCTCCAATAGGAATCACAAGACAAAGAGCAAAGCAAAGGAGGGAGGGCAGGAGCAGGAGGGAAAGCATCCGTCTTCATCGAGAGCAAGCAGAGAAAATTACTAAATATTACCAAGGATCACTATTTATCTTTGATCAACCTTTAAAGTATCATATTTTGAGTTTTTTTTTTTTTACCCTGATAAGTCCCCCTCTGCTCGTGTGGTGTCATGTCAGTTAAGTAGGCAGTCTTGGCTCAGAATGAATTGTGTTTAGACTACCAAACTATAATCATTATAAATAACCCCAACTTGAAAAACTTTTTTTAAAGCAGACAAGTACAGTATTTTAGTCAGAAGCAACAACCCGTGCAGGCAGAACTGAACAGCTTCAATACGTGAGAGGTTTCTTAAGTTTTCAGTGCGGGTCGGGTCAGAAGAAACACGATGACAGTAGACACTCTGGAGAATGCAGGTCACTCTAGAATTGTGTATTCTGAGGAGAATTTTTATTATAACAAGCAGCAGGACTGGAAGCAAAGTTAAGAATATGGAAGAAGAAAAGTTAAGGTACAGTACAGGGATGTACATTTGGACTGCAGCAGAGAGATATAAGGCTTGAATGGGAGCAAAAATAATTTGGATTTGATCCCAGAAGCAAAGAATACTTCAGAGCAAACAAAAAGAAAGGGAAGGGGGGCTGCTATATTTTACAGCCAGCTGAGAAAATCAGTTTAAGGGACACTGTGTTATATTCAAGAAAAACATGAAAAGAAACTGCCTCGTTCAACACCGGTGCATCTTGAGAACACATTTCTCCATCGCTGAGTCTTGGAATGGCTCTGCAGTGAGCCGCACAGACAGAAAGGTCAGAGATGCTGTGACTCTTCAACTTAGTGCAGAGGCTTTTCTTTGGCATGCCGATACCCTCTTCTCCTGTCACCACGGCAACACGATAGAGGACAATACAGTACTGAGCATTGCCATTACTCAGGTCAGTGACTGGGACTGATCTGCCATGAATACAAGGAGAATCATTTCCAGGAGCAGTTTCTGCAGCTGCAGCCAAGGGTGGAGAGGTCCTGTAGGACTCTCAGTGTGATTACAGAGGCAGATGGAACACCATAAGTCATTTAAAACACTGTTATACAAGCCTGAAGCTGCACGAAGGGGAGTTGGCACCAATAGCGCTGCGGTGTGTTAATCAATAGAAACAAGGTTCTTGTATGTATGAAGTCATCATGCAGAAAACTGGTGTGTAAAATAACTCAAGGGCAAACTTGGGCCTTAGGGGTCTCAAATCAATGTGTGATGCTAAACATCTAATATATAACCTCTTAACTACTACTTGGTTGGCAAATAAAAACAGGGTGCCTACATTTTATTTCCCATTTTGAAATGCCATCTTTTTTGTAATTTAAATTTTGACTGAAAACTCTCAATTTCTGACTTGCATACTGAGTCATACATTTATAGATTATTTAACATATCTGATCATCAAATCATCTCCACCTGGAGCAAAGTTGTCCCCTAGCTGGGAGACACCTCAGAGAGGGGCGGGGCGGGGCCTGGAGCTCAGCTCAACAATATTAGCACTGCAACTACCGGTAGTATCTTGGGGTTTTTCATCGTGTCTTAGTAAAAAAAGACTGAAATGAAAATCGTGTCATGCCTTAAAGAGCAACTAATGTTATCACCGGTGACCTGTCCTCTTGTACAACACGCGTTAGTCTTAAAATGTCGAAAGGTTCTCAATCAAAAATTTAAAAAACAATTCTTCTTTCGTAAAACACAACCAAACTGAGCCAAAGAAGTCTTCTTCCCATCGCAGGGAGACGTTATACAAGGACCAAGACAGCATGGGAGGCTGAAGTCAACCTGATACTGTTACACCTCTGAGCTGCCACACTGGAGTGAATGAAGGGAGATGTCAAATGTGTGTTTGTGTAGCTCTCCATGTCAACGCCACTGAGCTGCACAACATGCCTACTATAATGTCAACTGTATTGGTGAACACTCAAATCGGCACAGGAGTTGGCCCGCTTGATTGTGGATTTATCAACAACCAGGGGATAAAACCTTCAATTTATTTATTTATTTATTTATTTCATTTTGAACAATTAAAATAGTTTAAACAATACCATAAACAAATAAAAATTTTAACATTTCCACCAAAATATTCTGGAAACAAAACAAAAATGTTCAAAAAGGGAACAGGAAGAAGCAATGGCTTATCTAGTCCTGTCCCTAAACTTACATACACATTCTGAACCAAACCAGATTCGTAAAAATAATTAAAAACACAAAGTGTGGACCAAAAAAAATTGTAGGCAGAAGCACAAGCTTATTACACCTTCACTTTGTTATACATCAAAATCAAAGCAGCAGAATATTATCCTGTATATTTGTTTTTTCAAACATATCAACGAATTCCAGCTAAACAAGCTCATAAAAAACAAAACACAAAAAAGGAAAAGCAGGAAAAAATACACTCAAGTCTTATTATATTTGTTTAGTAAATTATTTTTACATGTTTTTTTAATTTAAAGATTGAAAAACACAGTTAAAACTCCTTACTACAACTATTCCACACCTGAATCCCTCTAACTGAAGTACAGTTGTTTTTAATATTTGTCATAACCTTTGGTTTTTTAAATAAATCCTTCTCTCTTAAATCATAGTTTTTCTCTTTAATTTTGAACCACTTTTGTATACAGCTTGAACGGAGTTTATTATAGGCTTTGTATATAATCAGTGCTGTTCTGAGTTCTACTAAGTCATAAAATTTTAAAATATGCAATGTAAGAAATAACTAATTAGTTGGATGAAAGTAATTAAATGCAGTTATAATTCTGATAGCTTTCTTCTTGAGCATGTAAACTGGTTTTGTGTTGGTTTTATATGAGTTTCCCCATATCTCAACACAATAATTCATGTATGGAAGTATGTAACAACAGTATAACAAGTAAAGTGATTTCTTATTTAGGAGATGTTTTGTTTTATTCAGTATTGCAATACAAGTAGTTTTTGACATTTTGGCCTTAACATTATCAATATGAGCCTTCCAATGAAATTTTTAATCAAGTGTCACCCCCCAAAATCTGATTTCATAAACTCGTTCTATTTCAATACTGTTTATTGTGAGTTTGAAATTATTTTTATTTTCTTGTTATTAAGTATTACAAATTTTCTTTCATCATTATTTAGTGATAATTTATTTTTGTCACACCATTTCTTTAATGCTTGTAATTCTCCTTTCATTATACTGAGGACCTGCTCCAAACTATTACTAGAGCAATATAATGTGGTATAATCGGCAAGCAAAGTAAACAATAACAACTTAGATTCATTGCACATATCATTTATGTAAAGTAAAAAAAAGTTTAGGACCCAGCACCGAGCCTTGTGGTACTCCACAGGTAACCTCTAATAAATTAGAATTTACATTATTTATTATTTGTATGTATTGATGTCTTTGATTCAGGTAACTTTTTATCCAAGAATGTGCAATGCCTCTAACACCATATTTCTCCAATGTATGTAAAAGTAATTCATGATCTATAGTGTCAAATGCTTTTTTTAAGTCTATAAACACTCCCACAGTATATTATTTTTTATCAATTGCGTTAGCTATATCTTCTACTAATTGCATTACAGCCATTGAAGTTGACCTTTTGGCTCTTAATCCGTATTGACATTCAGATAATATTGTATATTTTTCCATAAAATTGTCAAATTATTGCAAAAACAATTTTTCTACAATTTTAGAAAATTGAGAAAGTAGAGAGATAGGTCTATAATTGGAGAATTGATGTTTATCACCACTTTAAAAAAAGGGTAAGACTTTTGCTGTTTTCATTTTGCTTGGAAATGTACCTGTTTGAAAAGTCATTTTCAGTATGTCTTGATACATTTTAAATGTATATTAAAAGCTTAAGTACATATTCTATTATATTTTTTACTAGCCACATATCAATTCCAACCCAATCAGTAGATTTTTTATTTTTTTATGTTTTTCACAATATCATATATTTCCTTTTCATCGACTCCACTAATAAAAAAATGAGTTGATGTTTGTATTAATGTTAGCTCCATCTGTATTATATTTATCCTGAGGCACCATGATACTATTTGATAAGTCGTGTCCAACATTTACAAAATATTAATTAAATTAATTTGCAATTTCTTTGGTATCATTTACCGTCTGATGTGATAAATGAACCTGAAGTGGACATCATAAAGACTGCGTTCATATCTTATTTGCAATCAATGTAAAAAAATTAATTGACTTGTGTGAGCAATTTTGAATTAAACTGTTTAAAAAAAAATGCATAAAGTAGTATCCTTGTTTGTCCAAACTCCATTTCCATTTCCCTATACTTTTCCAGATTGGGAAGAAAAAAATTCAAAGCAAATTCCATACTTTACAAGACTGCATAAAAATCCTGTCAAATTATTTTTGTCTCTACTAATATGCTTAGAATCCAAATCTGTTGACAACAGTTTGTAAATGAGGCCAACAATAACAAGACTTCGTTTCCTGGAGATACAAAAGTGTACTTTGTACTCATTGATCAATCTTGTGCAAACACTAAGAAGACGCCATCTTAACTCATAAATCTTATTTTAATTTGACAGCTTGTGTGATAAAATGATAAAACCTATTGTTTTGGTGCAATAACCATTTACTAAAGAAACACAAGTCCTGACATTGTTGTTTAGGAATGTTCTGATAAATGAAAATGTAACGGTCAATAGTTGACTGTAAGCCTTCTTGGACCAGATAATGCAAAATAAGATCAAACCATAATACTTTCACCATCCTATAGAGTTAGCACAACCTTTTTTTTTATCTATACTCAAACTTTATCAAAAAGACCAGACATGCGGAGTAAAAAAGGGTTGAACTTCTTTTAAACTCTCTGAAGAACAATTCTGTTACTCACTGAGACACAATACTTTTTTTTAACAACAGCTTCTGACACTTTTCTTGTCAAAAGCTGAGTGCAAACTACAAACACCCTGCAGGTCAGAATGATGTGTGAAGTGATGGGAGTTGTTATGTTGCATCTCCTCCTGCTCAATAACAGACACGTTTTCAGTCTCTGCTTGCTTCTGCTGTAAACAAGTCTCTCACTAACAAAGATCATCCTTATAGCAAATGACTGTCAGTGCACACAGCTAAAGAGAGATGAACCAGAAAGTATACTGTATTTGATATAGGACAAGAATGTTCATGCTCATATTTGATATACATTTAAAAACCATTGTTAGTCTCACTGAGCTACAATATATTTCCTTTGAATGTTGATTACTGCAAACCCACATATAATTAATATTTTTAGTATAATTTGTGACAGAAATCTATAAAATCCTAAATGTTTCATCTCACAGCATCAGTGATACAGAGGCTTCCTTCTTACAGGACCACTTGTTATTCAGTGAGATGAAGCGTTAAAGCTAAAGATGAGTGGCACTCTCTGTATGTGCCTAACATTTTCCTGCACTCTCACGTTGACCAGGTGAGCACTTGAAATAGGAGTGCTCTGCATTTTTGTCAAAAAGTTCCCATCTTACTAAATTTTCACCAAAGTGACCAGTAAACATAGGGTGGGCAATTTTAGAGGATTGGTCCATTTTTGTGCACATTTGTACATATTTTTTGTAAGCTATTTCCACTCACATCGAACCCGTCCAAGCCCACTTTATATCCACCATGGCAGCCGTCCACATATTTATAAAAATTAAGACAAGTCGATTTTGATCTGTCCTATATTTATTTATTTATTTATTCCAATTATTTACCCTCAGCATGGTTAGACCTGGAAATAATAATAATAATAATAATAATAATGAATTCAATTTATAACGCACTTTTCATTAGTGAAAATCTCAAAGTGCTACACACATTGAATGTTACACACATTCATACACCGGTAGCGGCAAACTACCATGCAAGGTGCTTTCCAGTCCTACCGGGAGCAACTCGGGGTTAAGTGTCTTGCCCAAGGACACAACGACACATGGATGTCGACATCCAAATAGGGATGTAGATGCAGCTGGACTATTGCAACTGTTTATTATCTGGGTGTCCAAATACTTCTTTAAAAAGTCTTCAGTTGATCCAAAATGCTGCTGCCAGAGTTTTAATGAGAGTTGATAAGAGAGATCACATCTCTCCAGTTTTAGCTTTTCTCCATTGGCTCCTTGTCAAATCAAGAATATACTGTAATTCAAAATCTTACAAAGCCTTCAACAACTTAGCTCCATCTTATATTATAGATCTTATTATTCCAGATTGTCCTAACAAAGCACTTTGCTTTCAGACTGCAGGCTTACTTGTGGTTCCTAGAGTTTCCAAACGTAGAATGGGAGGAAGATCTTTCAGTTCTCAGGCTCCTCTCTTGTGGAACCAACTTCCAGTTTCTGTCCATGAGGCTGACACATTGTCCAGTTTTAACATTAGGCTTAAGTGTTAGTGTTGGCTTGGATTCCTTGGCTATCCCTTAGTTATGCTGCTATAGGCTTAAACTACTGGAGGACAAACTGACCACATTTCCTCAAATGAATACTGGTAGTTACAAACGAATAGTTTGTACAGATAGTCCTCGGGTTACGACGGTCTCGAGTTACGACGTTTCGTGGTTACGACGCATCTCCCATAAAAAATTAAAAATAAATATTATTTTGAAAAGCAGTTACGTGGTTTCCGGTTTTACGTCATAAACATAGCGGCGGAGGAATACTGCACTGTACTCTCTAAAAAAGCTAAGTCTGGTCCTCTGGACATTCAAAAAACAAAACTGTACTGTGAAAGCGATTTTACGTTGTAAACGGAATGCGGAATACGGCAGATGGACCGAGCTGGATGGCGGTTTTACGTCGTAAACATAATAGAGAATACGGCCGATGGACGGAGGAATACGGCGTCACCAGCATCCCAGTAGGCCATAACTCTTTTTTCCCTTCATTATGGCTCCCAAACGTACCGGTATGTGTTTTTGATATTATTATGTAGGGTACTGTGTTAGGATAGGCTAAGTGCTTGGTAATACAGTACTGTACATGAATATGGTGCAGTTTATACGTATATTTCGACTTACGTCGAAAATCGGTTTACGCCGCCACGTAGGAACGGATCTACGTCGTAAGTCGAGGACTACCTGTATTTGTAATTATTTCTATCTTATGTGTTTTTTGTCTTTCCTCCTTTAGAAAGTACACCTGGACCTGTTATTCTGTGTTTCTTTCTCCTTCCTGTCCTCTCAAACCCAGCTGGTCAAAGCAGATGGCTGTTTGTCCTGAGCCTGGTTCTGCTGGAGGGAGTTTTTCCTTTCCACTGTTGCCTTTGTGCTTGCTAAGAATGGGAGTCTGTGACAAAGTGAAGATTCAACACATCTGCTGGCTTCCTTAGATAGAGAACTTTTACTAATTGTCTTTTTATGCATGTGAATGATTCTGTTCAGTGGCCTGAGACGGCGTCTGTTGTGACTTGGTGTTATAAAAATAAACTAAATTGAATTGAATAGATGCTTGCTTTTTTTCTGAAGCCAATGAAAAATACAGTTCTACTTAAATCAAAAACTAAACCCTTAAAACGAGTCACATTTACCTAAAAACAAAGCAGGGCAGGCTGTGCTTTCTCTGATGCAACTGCTTTGATTCAAGAGTCTGTGACTTGCGAGTACCGTATTCTCCAACCTATAAGTCTCACCTTTTTGCCTACATTTCCAAGCCCTGCGACTTATAGGCCGGTGCGACTTATACGTGGATTTTTCGTTTTTTTTCTTCACTTTGGTCAAAAAATGGTTACTTAATTTAATGGTTTTTAACCGTCAAAGTGCATTTATCAAGAAAAGTTAAACTGAGACACAGTTTTACTGTAATGTCACCGAACAAAAATATATTTTTTATGTGTTTATCTTTAAAAATCAAAAGATGCAGGTCTGTTTGTTGCACTGCAGGTTTGTTGTTGCTGCGCATGCTCGTTTTGTGCTGTGAGGTGCGACTTATAGGCCGGTGCGACTTATACGTGGATTCTTCCACTTCATTGGACATAATTGGACTGGTGCGACTTATAAGCCGGTGCGACTTATAGGCCAGAGAATACAGTATTTACATCCCAGTTGCAATAGTTCAAGAAGGTAAACAAATTGTAGGTTATTCATCAGTGGTGTACCAGTGCAGCTCTAGGCATCTACTGGCATCACTGATCTGTTTTTGTTCAATCGGCAGTAGTAAAATGCGTCAGCTATTTACATACTGGTTCAATAAATTAGTCATCAAGTCTTGGTGTAACACATGTAGCTATTACACTAGAAAACAACAAGAACATATAATTAAAACAATCTTGTTAGAAAGGAAAAAAAGTGTGAAGACAAGTGTTTGCAAATGTGCAGATATAAACAAACGTGGCATTCTGCCACAGCGAGTCCCCACATGTGCGCACGTACACACACACACACACACACACAAACGGAGGACTGGAGAATCTCCACACTCGCTGACAAGTGTGACGAATGGCTCTCTACAGCGCTACATGCCACGAGGGCCAGAGGGTGTGTGATCGGAACCTCGTCCCCAAGCTTTATCCGACAACGAAACAGGAAGGATGGATGTTGCACAAGGATAAAAAGAACACACCTGATACATTTCCAAAAGCCAAACACAAACAAAATGGCAGGACAGGATATGTTTTGATAAGCAGAACATAAATGAATAAACAGAGCTTCTTACAGAGAAGATATGCTAAACTAGAAGTACCATCATTTCTGGACTATAAGCCACTACAATGCTGCAGCTAATTCATGGATATATTTTTGGGACGGGCTAACGAGCTTCATGCTGCCAAAACATTAAGCCTCGTCACACCCAGGCACTCGCATGCTTTAGATGTGCTTTTTGTAATGTTTGCATTGTTAATATCTTTTTGTTTGTTTGTTTCATTTAGTCAAAGTTTAAGATATTTTAGTCCACTCTTATATCACACAACCTGTAATGTGATATATCTAAGATCTACAATCAGCAGACTGTGTGCATCCAGCTCTAGTTACCGTACTTTAAAACTGTGCCTGTGTATAAATGTGTTAATTTATTTATATGCATATAAAAAATAGAAGTTTGGGCAAGTACCGGTAAATCAAATTTGTAGCAATGGTTTTGATTTCTGCTCCAATCACAGAAACGGACAAAAAAACAAAAGAGATATTTTCTTGGTCACTTTCCACTTTACCTGTAGGATGGAGCTCTGTTCTCGTCTTGCCTCCTTTACGAGCTGCCGCTCTACAAAACCCCACACACAATACAGCTGCTTCATTTGTGACATGAGCAGCAGGGAGGGGGCAGATTTAGACATTTTCTCCTTGAAAATGTATTCTTGTATCATATAAGACACTGAAAAAACAGGTGTGCAGTGGAGAGCATCCTGTGCTCCAGCATCAACGTGTGGCATGGAGGCTGCACAGCTGCAGAAAGAAAAGCTTTGCAGAGAGTGGTGAAGGCTGCACAGAAGATGTTGGAGTCAGTCTCACCACTATCACAGACATTTACACCTCCAGATGCAGGAAGAGAGCCACCTGCATCATGAAGGACCCCACTCACCCAGCACACACACTTTTTGCCCTGCTCCCCTCAGACAGGAGGTTGAGGAGCATTAAGCGTAGAACCACTAGACTGAGGAACAGCTTCTACCCTGAGTTTGTTAAACTCATGAATCTCTAACCAGGAAAATCACTGTAAGAAAAAAAAATCACTGCAATGCCACTTTAACTGGTGATATGTGACTTATCTGTGCTGCTGATTATCCATGCTGCTGATCTCTTGCCTTTATGATGGTGTTTTCATACCAATCTGCTCACAACAGACTCCTCTTCGGGCTGCTGTTTAATACACCATATTGTTTTACATATTATCTTAGATCTTTTAGCATATTGTTTCGTGTTTGTTTAGCATATATCATAGATCCTTATACAGGTAGTCCTCGACTTACGACGGCCTCGAGTTACGACGTTTCACGGTTACGACGCATCTGCCATATTAAAAAAACAATTTATTTTGAAAAGCTGAGTTACGCAGTTTCCGGTTTTACGTAGTAAACGTAGCTGCGGAGGAATGCTGCCCTGTACTCTCTAAAAAAGCTAAGTCGGGTCCTCTGGACATTCAAAAAACAAAACAAAACTGTACTGTGAACGCGGTTTTACGTCGTAAACGGAATGCGGAATACAGCAGATGGACCGAGCTGGACGGCGGTTTTACGTCGTAAACGAATGGAGAATACGGAGGAGGGATGGGGGAAAGGCTTCACCAGCATCCCAGTAGGAAATTAACTCTTTTTTCCTTTCATTATGGCTCCCAAATGTACGTGTTTTTTGATAATTATGTAGGGTACTGTGTAAGGATAGGCTAAGTGCTTGGTAAAATACAGTACTGTACGTATAAGGTGCAGTATGTACGTATGTTCCGGCTTACGTCAAAATTCGGTTTACGACGCCACGTAGGAATGGATCTCCGTCGTAAGTCGAGGACTACCTGTATACTGTTTCTTTCTATACTTTATAGTATTGCTATTTTGGGTCGTATTTGGGACCTATATAAATAATAGTAAATTTTATATTTTCAATAATCAGTCTTATCTTTTTGTGCATGTAAGAGTCTGAGACTTCCAACTGAAAACACTTTTACCAGGTAAGATGTTTATTGCCTGCCAAGTTGTTAGTGTGACTTGCACACAAACAAAGCATGAGCAGCTGTCTCGCACAACATCACTGCTTCCTTGATTCAGGCGCTTCTGCTAACTGTAGTATGACTCAGCCACAAGCAAAGCACACCAGCTGTTCTGCTGCTGGCACCAAACGCATAAACACGGATCTCCAGGCAATCCTGCCATCTGAAGAACTGAAAACCCCGTGGATAACTTATTTTTAAAGAACTGTCCCAGCAAGGAGGGAAAATCCTTTTTAATAAAGTGAAAAGCTTAACATTGGGCTGCAGGCCAACGTTCAGCTGAAATTGTACCGCTAAGGGGCAAACAGAAAATGTAAAAGCTTTAAGATCGAGTGAAAAATCAGTAAATGAGGACTGAGTGTGTCTTTCATGTTGCTTTTCATCAAGAACTCTTGTTTTTTTTTTTTTTTGTTTTTTAAATGGTGAATGCCAGTGCCTGTCTCTATGCGTTTAATCAACCACCACACATTTAGAAAGTTTCTATTTCATCCAGTACAGCTCCATGGTAAACAACACCTACACATTTACAGTGATTACCAGATATTTGAAGTCTTGTGAAATTGGGCAAATTTGAAGAATGCATTGCAACTGTCATAACTTGCACCTCGTAGTGACACGTCGCATTGTTGTCAGGTAGTGCCATGTAATTAATTTTTATACAACTATCAGCCACCCCTCACAAAAAAAAAAGATAAAGCACTGCAACATGGATTTCCTCAGTGTCAGTTTCTGCCATCAGTTGTTCTTTTTATATTATAAAGATTATAAAGAGAAAATCTGTGAGCTCAGGTTTATCGTCAGGATACTGGCATCCTCATCGACGTTGATCAATACTGCCCTTGAAAATGAAGACTCTATAATCCATACAACCAATAAATGCAGCTCTTTAATAATAATTAACCTCAGTTACTGTGACAGGGACACACAAAAATAATTTCCTGAAATATTTATTAAAACAATTAGTTTTATGTGATAAAAAGGCACCAACATGGCTGCTCCCTTCTTCAGGGGTCACCACAGCAAACTAACTCACACGAAGACTTGGCGATTATTTTTACACCGGATGTCCTTCCTGACACAACCACAGACCAATAGCTACCACAGCACTCTGTGTGGAGCAGAGGGCTGCCATTTAGGGTACTCGGGGAAGCAGATGGCGGGGGTTAAAGTGTGTGTGACATCATTTTTGAACTTTGCATAAAATGACAACATATATATATATATCTTGTATCATTCAACTATGTTCGTTGTTGCAAACAAAATGATAAATTAATGAAAATTTGTTTCAAAGTGAGTTTAAAATTTGCGCTGTGTTTCTTCACGGGACATCCGGGTACTCACGCATGCTACGTCTGTGACGTACGAGCAGGAATGTCTCATAGAACGCCCCCTGTACTTTACAATGGCGGACAATATATAAACCGACGAATTCAGCAATCTAAGTGAAGATTAGAGCGATTTGTCTTCAGTTCGGGAAGCCGAAGTTATTTCGGGTTATGAGCAAGAAACAGCAGGTTCTAATTTAGGTCTGCAGCCGTATTTATTTCAGCCTACTGTTCAGAAGCGAGGGGGGTCCGAGGAGTGCAGCTTTATTCATAGCAGACGCTCTGACTGACATTCCTGCACATACGTCACAGACGGGGCATGCGGAAGTACCCGGATGTCCCGTGAAGAAACAGCGCAAATTTTAAACTCACTTTGAAACAAATTTTCATTAATTTATCATTTTGTTTGCAACAACGAACATATGATGGTGGTGGTGACAGGTGTGGGTGCTTCATATTTTTCAACCACATTTTTTCGTTGTCAGTCTGGGAGGTTGAACCGGTGACCTTCCAATCCCAGGCTCACCTTCTCCAACCTCTGCACCACCACTCCCCTCACTCATCATCATTGACTCGTATATTGTATATTACGGTATTTTGCATATTAATAAAAATCTAATCAAATAGATGATCAAGTATAATACTGTTGTCTCATTTGTTTAATTTACCGGTAATTTCTCTTTATCTACTTTTAGGACTTGTGTGAAAATCCAAAGATGTTTTAGGTCACATTTATGCAGAAATATAGAAAATTGTAAAGGATTATCAGACCTTCAAGCACCACTGCATTAGTGGTATGGTATTTTACATTTGTTTGTGGTACTTTTTTTTTTTTTACATCCTGCTTTATTTTAAAGAGTAATCCCTAATCAGGATTATCACTGTGAAAAAGAAAAATCACTGTAATCGCCACTTTGATTGTTGATATGTGCTGCTGACTATCCATGCTGCCGATTTATTTCATGCTGCTGTATTCATTCATACTCATCTGCTCACACAAACTCATGTTCGTGCTGCTGTTTGGAATACTGTTTTTGCACCATTACGGTAAGTGTTTAGCGTATTTCTTAGTTCATATAGATCTTAATACCGTTTTCTTTTATAATTCATAATTTTGCTATTGTTGGATGTAACTGTGACCCTGTGCACACAGTTTCGTTCCACCTCATGTACCACATGTGATGCGAATGACAAAGAACCTTGACCTTGAATTGTGCAGTATATTATTTTAACCCTCAATATATCACGTAATTCAATTTAGAAGTTCACGGTTATTTTCAGGTAAAGTTTTATTTTGGAAATGATACTTAGAAAACTGAAGAAATTTAAAAAAGTTTACTCACCTCTCATGGTGTGGCGCACAATTTTGACCGAGCCTCCTCTTACATTAAGAATTTGGTGAACCCTCTGATAAAGCTAGAAGTAAAAATAAATGAATTAATTATGCAATATTTTAAATATATAAATATGTTTGTACATCTTCTGTGTTGTTCTCCACTTATCTAAATGTTCTGTTTTTAGTTTTAAAATGGCATATTCCATTTGAACTCCAATCAGATTCCAGAGCGTCCAGAGACGAGACTTTAATTTTAGGATCTATTAACCATCTTTTCTGTTGGTTTAAAAGAGTTTAACAAACAATACGTTTAATGTTGACATTTTCTTTAAATGAAAAACATTAAATGCACGT
>JBBPBX010013205.1:9773-23976 GCA_038048925.1 Garcialebias charrua | reverse complement strand
ACAATCCTTTTCCTTCTTACCACCAACACACAAAAACATCCTCGATGCCCTCTCGCATGGCCTACAATGTGTGCACACGCACACATCCAGCATTTTAAATTAAACATTATTTATGCAGCGCCGTGTGTGCTTCGAACCCAGCTACTTAAATCCAGGGGCAGTTGAGGCTCAATAATGCATGCGAGCAGTTGCATAACCAGTCTTGTGGGTCAAAGCTATTCCACCTTGTTTTCCTCCTATGTTTTGAATTTTGAATAGCAATCAGGACGTGCGTCTGTTCCGTGCCAGCCCGATAGCTCGCAGCGCTTACCTGCTCCTCTATAGGCATCACCAGTATGCCTCCAATTTTGAGCAGTACTTTCATGTAATTTTCATGGTCTTTCTGCACTCCGGCGCCACAATAAATGCGATTGTATTGGTGACTGTCTGTTGAGATTTCAAGGCAATTCCCCACCACAAAGACGGGTTCGCAGAATTCAAACCTGTGGAAAGACAAATCATCGAGATATTAAAAAGAAGCAGTGGAAAACATGTTTATCATCCGTCTCTTCGTTACAGTTGTGAGCTACAGGAGAGTTAGGGAAAGCCACATAACCATTTTTTCCATATCCCCCCCACAGCCTAGAAGCATTTAAAACATTACATGAAGATGCTGGGTGTGAGAATGTAATTGTATGGATGGTAATGGACGTGTGATGGACGCAGCTTTTGGAAATTGAGATTGGAGACCATTTGTAAACAGAGTTGGTAATTGTCTGGAGACCCCAGCTAGTCAGAGAGCTGATGACATTTCTTTCATGCATTGGGCACCAACATGAAAAACAAGACATGGAAATAAGGAAGAAGACGTGAACTTTAACAGGTGAAAAACAGTCGGACAAAAAAGTGGTCTAAAAAAGTGACTTTTGTATCATTTGTATCATACAAAAATCCAAAAACACTAGGAAACGTTCCTATTCATGGTCAAATTAAGAACTACTGTACATATTTCTGAAAATTACACAGATATTCACTAGTGTTTACTTCGTAAGCCAACACTTATTTAGCTAACCTGTTTATGCAACTGGCGTAACAGTGAAATACAACAATACAGATCAATATCACATGCCCCAAAATCCACATCCATTTAGTTACATCAAGCAAGTCTCCTAGTGGACCAGTAATTGAGCAGATCCAACGCTGAGATGGTTTTATTTACTGTCAACTCCTGCAGGACACTTAAAATACAAGACTGTAAGAGTCAAAGGCAAAGCAGGATATTCTTTTTTTGCCTGGTTTAATAGAAGCTAAATTATGCTCACTTCATGACCCATTTCTCTGCAAAAAGGCCAAAAATAATGTGTGAAAATACCAGCCTGCTTTTAAAGTTGTTGAGTGGATTTCTACACTTCTCCAACAAACTTGGTGTAGAATATTAAATATAGTGGGCGCAAAGGTTTGCAGATACTGCCATAAGGAACATATTATACTGTGCATACATAATGCAGTCTATGTGGTCTATGGCTACTATTGCTACATATTGAATACAACGCAGACATGTTCCTGTTTTTAGTATTCTACCTCGTTCCATAATATAGCTTGATTTTATTTTGTTTTATATGACTACTTTTATTGATTTTTTATTCTATATGCATCATATGGCTGTTTATTGCTGTGTGTACTTTTTTCCTGTGGTTTGTCTAAAACAGGTCTCTCTTGAAAATGAGTCCTCGTGACTCAATGAGACTGACGTGTATAAATAAAGGTTGAATGAAAAACAGAATAAAAACACTAATTCAACCAGTAACGGCAGTTAAATTTACTTTCACTACACTTTTATTGAAACTACTTCTCGTTCGAGGAACACAGTGTACAGGTTAGGAATTTAGAGTATTTTATCCAACAATACTTCGAGATGTGATCGAATGTGTAACGTTCTAACTGAAGGACAACCACTTTACCTCCTGAGCTACAGCCTTTCATTACCACTCGTTTCTGTTTAATTTGTACACACGGACAGCAATCCGTTTTGAAAGTAGATGTGTGGGTGGTTTTGTTCTGGGCAAGTTCTTGGCGTGGACTGTTTGCTAGGCAACAGCCCGAGACTCAAGGGAGTTTAGAGGGAGACACATTTAACCTTCGGAGAAACGGCAAACAGTTTTCTTACAGAATGCATTGGACGAAATTGTATTTGTCAACGTAAAATGTAATTTGAGAACGTGGACTCACTTATCAAAGCTATCATTGTTCTTGATGAAATCATCCAGTTTCTGTCGGGCATAGTCAACGACATCCTTGTGCAGCTCAACTCCATGATTCACGCCATATGGCCCTTTGAAGGGAGGGGGAAAAAAAAGGACAAAAACATACATGCCATATTTTATTTAAAATCTGACATAGCATTAAAAATCCAAATTTTGCCCAACAGTTCTGCTGTAAACCTTTCAATAAATTGGTTTAAGATGAAAAAAAAGTCCCTATACATGGATATTACCTATGATGAGGCCAACCATTGTGCTCAGGTAGCCGGTTCCGCTGCCTAGGTTAAGGAAAGAAAGTCCTGGCTGCAGTTTAAGCGCCTCCATCACCTCAGAGTATATACATGGAGCAGACAAGTGGATGTTTCCATGCTTCCACGCCAAGTCTTTGTAGGCAATGTCCCGATAGCCATCCAGATAGTAGTCGCCGCGGTCTATGGCCCGAAATGCCTGCTCGACCATTTCTGTGCGAATGTACTGAGCCTCCTTAAGGTTATCGATAAGATCGTCGTTGTCCTCCCCGGCGCTCACAGCTCCCCCCATGGCAAACAGAGAAGAGACACACAAGGGATGAACGTGTACACCTACTGAGCCAATCCTCAGTCACAGTGCCGTGGACATGTAGGCTGGTGGAAGGACCCGGCCAGAGTTCGGTTTAGATGGTGTTCATGCCCAAACAGGAAGTGACCTGGAAAAACGTGTAAACACGTTAGAGAAAAACTATATGTGAGCGGGATCACAGAGTCCGTTCAGTTTCACAATTTGGATGCAGTTTGAATATGTTGATTAAAGTAAAGGTTTATTATTTCCGAGCTGAGACTATCTAATGATGAACAAGAGTTTTCCAGTGGTTCCCATCCCACTTCCTCGAGGAACACCATCCTGCATGTTTTTGTTGTTTCTCTGCTCCAACACACCTGATTCAGTGATTTAATTACTTCATGTTCTGAAGAGGCCTTTTAATCACCACTTCATTTAAATCAAATGTGTCGAAACAACTAAAACACACAGGATGGTGTTCCTCAAGGATCAGGGTTGGGAACCATTGGATTATACATCCGTCCACAATACAACAATCAATGGCCCAAACAAGCAAAGACCTTGTATAACATTTGACCTTGAATTGAGACCATGACCTTGAAGCTGGAGGAAAGAAAAGTGTAGTGGCACTCTTTCTGGTGATTATGCATATAGCTTCATTAAATTATCTTGAGCGGATCAGAAATAATGGGCCGGACAAGGAACCGTTTATCGACTTTTTTTCATTCAACCTTTATTTAGGCAGGTTAATTCCATTGAGCCTCGAGGACTCATTTACAAGAGAGACCTGGCTACAAACAAAGAATGATGACAACAGCAACAGTAGATTTTCCTTGGACAATCAACAATAGACAATCATAAGAGAGAAATACTGTTTTTTTTCCCCCCACCGTGTCACAGCAGGAAGCACACAAGTGAAAATAATAACTTTAAAAGAGGTCTTCATTCAATTTAGCTTCAAGGGTCACAGTATGATACACGCTGACCCTCTGACGTGACTTGAAGGGATGGAACAAAACCATCAATAATACAATATCTATTTCTTCTGCATTTCTTGTAACAGAAGTAAAAAATAAAGAAAAAAGACAAATTACTTTCTTATAGCACTGAACATCTAGGGGGGAGGGGAAGCAACAAAAAAGGCTCTTTAAGCTAATACAAAAAACCATTAACCATCATCTCCGTAATGTTCTGTCAGGAAAAGTCATTTTTGCCATTTTCAACACGAGTTCTCCCGCTGTTTCCTCATCAGAAATTTGGCACTCCAGAGTCAAAGAAGGATTTGTTTTTTCTTTTTCCTATTTAATTATTAAAATTACTCAATTTCTTTTGGAAAAAAAAAAAGAATACAACTAAAATTTGCAGTTTGAAGCCAGGAAATGAAAGAAATACTGTATGCTAATGTTAAGTTAAAAAACAGGAGTAAGAAAGAGGAAATTCTGCTGGAGATTTTCATTTTGAGTCAAGCTGCGCTTTAATTTGAAAGTGTGCAGGTGTGCAAAGGCTTTCTAGTTCATTATTTTCACAATAAAGTTAAGCAGATTTTTCTTTTTACATTTTTTTAAGCAATTGAGGCCAAAAATGTTTATATATGCTGGCATTTTATAGATGTGTTGACAGTAAAAAATAACTGCAGATAAAGCTTGAGATGCAGAAGAGGGAGAGAAGTTTTGCATTTCTTCTCTGCCTCCTCAGCATCGCCACATCTGACTCAGCTAATAAAGATTAAAATCAGAGGTGACTTTGTAGCAGGAGGCCTGCTAGGGTAATTCTTCCAATGGGTTTTTCCTCACAGGCAGAGAAGAAGAAAAAAAAGAGTCATTGATTCTCTCACCATCACTGGACATACAGCTGAGCATTTTTCCATCCCCCCTTCTTGCAAGCATTAGAAGAAAATCCAAGAAAATGGGTCAAGGAAGGTATTCTAGTAAAATGCTTTGGGGCACTGCTGCAGTCTTACCACTGATAATCTATAAACTTGAAATTGAGGTTAATCTCAACAGTTTACCACTGATAATCTATAAACTTGAAATTGAGGTTAATCTCAACAGTTTACCACTGATAATCTATAAACTTGAAATTGAGGTTAATCTCAACAGTTTACCACTGATAATCTATAAACTTGAAATTGAGGTTAATCTCAACAGTTTACCACTGATAATCTATAAACTTGAAATTGAGGTTAATCTCAACAGTTTACCACTGATAATCTATAAACTTGAAATTGAGGTTAATCTCAACAGTTTACCACTGATAATCTATAAATTTGAAACTGAGGTTAATCTCAACAGTTTACCACTGATAATCTATAAATTTGAAACTAAGGTTAATCTCAACAGTTTACCAGAAATTAAGAAGATAAGAGAGGAGCATGTGTTGCTCAGAGTTCAGGCAGCTAGTTTTTAACTTAAAATATGTCTTGTTGTAAATACGACTCTTCTAATAAAAACATATGATACAGTATAACAAGTTATAAACAGAAAAGTGTAAAAATGTCCTCTGAGGTTGCAATTGGTTGCTGCAGGCTGGTTAGGAACTACCATAATTTCCAGTCTATAGAGCGCACCTGACTATAAGCCGCGCACACTAAATTTAAAATAAAACACAATTTTGTACATAAATAAGTTGCATTTGAGGATAAGCTGCAGGTGTAGACATTTTAATTTCAGAAAGTGTACACAGCTCCTGACAGAATGTACAGCACTTTTTGCAGTACAAGAACCAACCACTAGATGGCGTTTCATAGTACGTACTTTTCTGCGTATAAGTCGCAGTTTTCTTACTAATTTGCATGTCCTGCGACTTATACGGCGAAGCGACATATTTATGGATTTTACCCCATATTTTTAGACCCATTTATGGCTCTGATATAACCATTTTTCATTTTGGCCAAAAATGGTGCAGTACCAGTTTCGGCCGCTATGGGCGCTAAAGAGCCCTCTAGTCTGTTTATGTGCAGACTGTACCTGGAGGCGTATCCTGTTATTTGTGTATTGAGATAAAACCCATCACCCCCCGCCAAATCACTGAGAGTGAGCAGGAGAACAGACAAGACAACATCGATATCAACATCAGGGAGAGAACGAGCGAGAGAACAAAGAGAGAAAATGCCGCCAAAGAGAAAATCCTATTCTGCAGATTTTAAGCTGCAGGTGATTAAATTCGCAGCAGAACACGGCAACCGAGCAGCGGATCGTCACTTTGGGGTGAGTGAAAAATTGGTCCGCGACTGGAAAATTAAAATACATGCAGGTCTGTTTGCTGCTACTGCATGTCTGGTGCTGCGCGTGCACGTTTTGTTTATGCGGTAGCGAAACTATTTAAATTCAGCTGATTTGACCCTTTTTATTAATTTATTAAGAAAAGTTAAACTGAGACACACTTTTACAATAATGTCAGCTAACAAATATATATTTTTAGGCGTTTCTGTAGTTAAATTTTAACGAAATGCACCTCTCGCTGAAAAGCGGAAATGCTCTTGTGGGTGCGCGCGTCGTGTTGTTTACGTTTTAAATTCAGCTGATTTGTAATCATTTATTAACAAAAGTTAAACAGAGACACACTTTTACAATAATGTCAGCTAACAAATATATTTTATTAGGTGTTTCTCTTGTTAAATTTTAACGAAACGCAGGGTTTCCGCCCGCTGCGCGCGCACGTATTGTTTCATCAGAAGTAGCGAAACAAATGTTTAAATCCAGCTCATTTCACAATTACTGTTCATTTATTAAGGAAAAGTTCAGCTCAGACACATATTTGTTATAATTTTTAGCAAACAAACATAATTGTTTTTAAGTGTTAATCTTCTTAAAGCTTTGCTGTGCGCTCCTGTGGCAGACATTTGCAGCAGAGCTACGGTGAACACTCGGTCGGACCACATTTCCGGGTTGTCAGCGGTGACGCGCTACGTCGGTGGTGACGTCAGGTGCGACTTATACGGCGAAGCGACATATTTATGGATTCTTCCAAATTATTGCCAATAATTGGACAAAGCGACTTATACGGCGGTGCGACTTATAGGCCGAAAAGTACGGTAGTTTCCTTTCACACAAACAGCTGATCCACACAGGTCTTGATGGTAACACCCTTTCTGACTCATGGCTACTCTACTAAATACGTAAACCTACTTTGTACAACTTACTGAAAGAACGTCTAAGAAAAACAGACTACCGGTAATCACTGGAGAGAACAGTGCTGCTCCCGCTAAATGTTTTTGGCGGCAGAAAGCTCGTTAGCTCATGAAATTTTTTTTACTGTAAATATTATTTAAAAAATACATAAATTATATGCAGTAATGTATAAGTCGTGGTGTCCAAAGATTGAGAAAAAAGTATTGGCTTATACACCTGAAATTACGGTAAATAGAATGACAAAACATGTAATGAATCCTCCACCAGCAGCTCGAGTGCTGTAACTAAATACTAAAGGCTTGTCTAGGCAACCCTCTGAATGCACCCTGCTCACTGTTACAATTAAAGTTATGCTCATAGGTCTGGGTCTTAACACATAAGCACTTTCCAATTTGCCTTACTTTTTCACTTTAACAAGGTCGAAGTTAATAGTTTTTAGTCCCTAATTTGTGTTTCAGGGCGCATTACACAACAAAAGTATGCAAGTTTATAGAGAATATGGTGCCTATTAAGGTTAGGTTTACTGACACTATCATAGAAGTTAATGAAACGTTTTAGCACTGAGGTAATTCTGATGTAGTTTTACTAAACTCGTTTAAATTAAGGGGTGTTTTTACTCTGCTTCTATGGTGTATGTAAAAGATAATGTGGAACAATAAAACAGAAGCATTAACTTGAACGGAGTAAAGTGCATACTGTTAATTTATTTTCTATGAGTCAAATCGCTTATTTTCCAACAAAATTAAAAAAAAGCTTTCCATTGGCACAGCAGTCACATAGATTTGCATCGATGCAAGTTCCTGAGGTGCACATGAGAAGACAACACAATGGCATTACCAGAACCACCTTCTTCTGCCTGTGTAATATCGCTAAAATTAGAAACATCATATTTAAAAATTATGCAGGAAAACTGGTTCATGCTTTTATCATGTCTAGAGTGGACTATTGCAATGGTTTGGTATCTGGGTGTCCAAATACTCCTTTAAAGTCTTCAGCTGATCCAAAAAGCTGCTGCCAGAGTCTTAATGGGAGCTAGTAGAGTAGAGTCTACCAGTACTCTACTCAGTAGACCATATCTCTCCAGTTTTAGTTTCTCTCCTATGGCTTTGGCTCTAATAAATTCAGAATAGAATTCAAAACCTTACTTCTAACCTACAAAGCCCTCAACAACCTAGCTCCATCTTATATTGCAGATCTTATTGTTCCATGTTTTCCTAACAGAGCACTTTGCTCTCAGACTACAGGTTTACTGTGGTTCCTAGAATTTCCAAAAACAGAATGTGAGGAAGATCTTTCAGTTATCAGGCTCCTCTCTTGTGGAACCAACTTCCAGTTTCTGTCCATGAGGCTGACACATTGTCCAGTTTTAAGACTGGGCTGAAGACTTTCCTTTTTGATAAATCATATAGTTAGGGTTGGCTTGTTATGCTGCCATGGGCTTAGACTACTAGAGGACAAGCTGACCTCATTTCCTTAAATTAATTGTTAAAATTTAATGGTTTTCATTTGATACTATTTCTATCTTAACGTGATTTTTGACCTGCCGTTGTGCATCTGTTCCTACCAAACCCAGCCAGTCGAACTGAATTGAACACACTGCGAAAAAAAATCGAAATTTGCTGAAATATATACAGTACTTCACAAAATTTGCATATATTTTAAATTAATGTTAATGCATGTCAAATTTGCAGAACTTTAAAATGTATTCAAGTTTTCGAACATGCAGTGATGCCCCTTTGAGCACAAAAAAATAAAGGAAACTGTTCAGTACTATATTAAAACTACATTTAGTCATAATAATACTGTAGTATGTTTTTACACATGTGGAGCATGTTATTGAATGACATGATGACCCTAATGATATGTTACTAATTAACCGTGCTAGATTAACCAGTTTGTTAAAATAATTCAGTTATCTGTCTGTGTTGCGATAAGGTTAAAAATGACATTAAAAATTTGATGTTAACAAAAGCTGACATTTTTTTGTAAACATCCGTGCTCTTAGACTGTGATAACTCTCTGACATGTCCTCCAGTGTCAAACCAAGGACAAACGTTTCACACATAAATTTATATTACCGTACATATTCCCATTGGCGGCATGTGTCAGAGTGGTGACTTTTTAAACTTCTAATCAAAGGTTTGAGCATGAACAAAATAAATGGCCCAGAAATATCATAGTAATATAGATTTCAGTCTTGCTTTAGTTTTCTATGGCCTGTGTGGCGTTGTAATAAAATAAACATCTTTATGTAAATGTAATTCAGTCTGGTGGTGGGACAGCAATTCCTCTTGTATGAAATAAACAAGCTCAATTTGTGCTTTTAAAATTAGTCGTTGATTGCAGCAGTAAGAGGTTTAGAGCAGTGTGAATGACGGGTGTGATATCAATTCTTTAAAATATATCTCATGAACTATAAGAAATGCTGAATCCTGAAAAAGATGTTCATCTGCCAACATGTTAGCTTTAGCACCATCTTCAGACTAGATATTTTCAGTGCTCGTGGGTACTCATTTGGACAATAATAGGCCTTTTTCTAATAAAGGACCTGCAGTGAATAATTAATTATATAAAATTGTGATCGTAATGTTTTTCTTTTAGTGAAAATTTGACCATATAAGCCTTAAAATGAGCGTAAATGAAAAAATATGTAAACTCTAGACCCTGGTATGGGTTTTGATTGTACATTCTATATCAAAGTAAAACATTTGCAAATTAAAAATAACCTTTGTCCTTTTTATTTCATGCCATAATTTACAGTGGATATACCTGCACTGCCTCCTGTTTTCTTAGAAACCTATCTGAACCCCTTTGTAGTCAGAGATTTGTTTCTGATATTTTTGTGATGTGTAATGATGAGCTAGAAACGTGTACAGGGCTGTCAACACAGTGACAGTGCAGGTGCTAGGAAAACATCCAACTATGCTTTACTTTGAAGTTTATCGTGCATGGGTGTCAAAATAAAATGTACAATTTGTATTTATATTGTTCGCTACAAAACTGTGGCATCCCTGGTCTTTTGAACTTTTTGCATATTTGCCTTGATTATTTCTCTCTTCGGTAGCGTTTGCATAATTCGATATCCTTTAACACAGGCAAATTTCACCCGTGCTGTTGTTTTTAATTTGTCTAACTCAAACTTTAGTTTTATGTTGAAACTAAATGCTTTTGGACTTTATAATGACAGAAAGAGAAGCCCTTGTAAACTGGTGCAATTTTAGAGAGTTTGTAATGCTTTTGTTTTCTTTGTGTCAGAGTCAGAGAATCTTTATTGTCATTTGCACCACATGTGGTACATGTGATGAAACAAGATTATGTACACAGGGTCCCAGTTACATCCAACAATAAAATGTAAAAGAAAAACATTAATAAGATCTATGATATGAACTAAGAAAAACATAAACTAAAAATACACTAAGCACTAATATCATAGAAAAACATTACTCCAAACAGCAGCACAAACATGAGTCTCTATGAGCAGTGTACATACTCAACAAAAGTTTTATCTCAGCCAGAAATTAGAAAGAAAAATATGTATATATGTACGCCATCATTTAGGAAATGGTTAGAACTGGCAAGTTGGAGATTTACAAAATCATCCTTTTTTATTATCCTTATACAGGTAAAAACAAAAAACAAACAAACAAAGATATAAATTAGGGGTGCACCGACAAATCGGCTGGATGATATATTGGCCGGACGATATATGGGCCCTGATTTCCTTAATTTTGGGAGATCAGTCAATACTTACATGATCAGTTAAAACAAGTTTGTATTGTTTCTACAATTTTGTTCAAAGGTATCCATCCATCCATCCATCCATCTTCTTCCGCTTATCCGGGGTCGGGTCGCGGGGGTAGCAGCCTAAGTAGGGAGGCCCAGACTTCCCTCTCCCCAGCCACTTGGAGCAGCTCCTCCGGGGGAATCCCAAGGCGTTCCCAGGCCAGCCGAGAAACATAGTCCCTCCAGCGCGTCCTGGGTCTTCCTCTGGGTCTCCTCCCGGTGGGACGTGCCCGGAACACCTCACCAGGGAGGCGTCCAGGAGGCATCCTAACCAGATGCCCGAGCCACCTCAACTGGCTCCTCTCGATGTGGAGAAGCAGCGGCTCTACTCCGAGTCCCTCCCGGATGACTGAGCTTCTCACCCTATCTCTAAGGGAGAGTCCAGCCACCCTGCGGAGAAAACTCATTTCAGCCGCTTGTATCCGAGATCTTGTTCTTTCGGTCATAACCCAAAGCTCATGACCATAGATGAGGGTGGGAACGTAGATCGATCGGTAAATTGAGAGCTTTGCCTTTTGACTCAGCTCTCTCTTCACCACGACAGACCGGTACAGCGCCCGCTTCACTGCGGACGCTGCACCTATCCGCCTATCGATCTCACGCTCCAGTTTTCCCTCATTCGTGAACAAGATCCCGAGATACTTAAACTCCTCCACTTGGGGCAGGACCTCCTCCCCGACCCGGAGAGGGCATGCTACCCTTTTCCGGCTCAAGACCATGGCCTCGGATTTGGAGGAACTGATCCTGTTCAAAGGTATGTTTTTCAATAAAATAAGATTGGAAAATTAAAGGTGTACTGTGACCTTTTAACACCTGACAGTGTTGCTTATAAAACAAAACTGGTATCGGACAAAATCGTAAACGGCAGGTCAGAATTTTTAGAGATCGGTGATCGGCCAGAAAACTGCAATCGGTGCGCCCTTAATATAAATGTGTCCATTTTTATTCTACCTCTAATTTTAATTACACTTTACTATGTCTCTGTGATATGTTGGTAAAACATATAAGATCACTCAACACTTGCATTGCTGAACATCGCAGCACTGTAAGAAATGTGTGCCATTATTTCTAGTCCAGCATCTGCAAAATGGACTGTACTTATAAAGCACCTTTCTATCTTATCAAGACACTCAAAGCGCTTTACACTACTGTGTCCTCATTTACTCATTCATACAGGACTCTAGATCTCTACAAAGCTAATTGAACAAATCATTCTAAAGAGACTACGGTAATCAGTGCTTTACCACTTTTATACACCGATAGGACACACATCGGAGGCAATGAGGGGTTTAGTGACTTGCCCAGGGACACTTCGGCATGTGACTGCTGGTGGATTTGAACCACCAAATATTGCATTGGAGGACGACTGCTCTAACCACTCAGCCACAAAGCTTGTACAAATCATAAAAACAGAATGTGCTTCTTTAACTATTATTTCTATTTTTTTTTTGTGTGAGTGTGTTTTTCATGTAACTAATTACTGTAGTAGAGACACATTTTATCATACACTGTACAAGATTGTTAATCTGAAGAGAAGCAGTAACTAAATAAAGCCACAAAAATTGGTCTAATTAGTGTTTGGATCCATTCATTGTTCTTCAGCATTATCAAATCATTTCATTTTTTTTTTATCTTTTAGAAATATATCAAAACACTGACCAATTTGAATGAAACTCCCCAAATTTAATCTGTGTTTATCTACAACTAACTACATTGAGGCGTCAACCCTGTTCAAGTTGGACACCGCAGCTAATCAACATTAGCCAATATGATCATTTCTATAACTCAGTCCATTTCACAAACAGCTAAAATGTGGTGGGTAGTAGCCGACAGTAAACACATGTGGTTGTGATTATGGATTAAAATGTTGTCATGAAAGCAAAGCATGCATACCTTCAAGGACTTTGATCAAGATCTTGCACTGCATCTTTTTGTAATTTTGTTATTTTTGAGTCTTCACTCGATCTGGACAATAATTTAGTGTCTATGTGTGGTTTATATGTAGCTAGAATGGCCATAAAGTCCTTGACCCATTTCTTGAGGTGTTTGTTATTATGAAAACCATGTCACAACAATCAAGGTGGGACTTAAATCAGAACCCGTTCACGTAACGAGGTGTTCGGTACCGGGGAAGTGCTGTGAGCTTCTCCGCATGGCAGTCGTTGCTGTTTTCTAGTTTTTCACGCAATGGTGTCCACAGATGTTTCTCAACTCTTTTTAACTGACAGCGGACGTAGCCAATCACAGCGCCCCGCCTGATCACGTGGTCTCGTTGCCACACAGACAAGCGGTCCTCCAGCCAATCAGCGGTCAGCACTCGCTCTTCGCGTCGCGTGTGACGACGAAGCAAAACACAACACCAGCGTTTTTTTTTTTTCACAAAACGCTTTCGAGCGTTAATAATCACGGCTCCTCGTTTGTCTCACCCGTGTCTACCCGTGAGAAACACACACACACAAGGCCGAGGGTTCACTTCAGCAAAGAATACGTGTTGCGTTTGAGGTTTCATCCCGCTTTTGTTCCTAAACGCAGTTCGTGTCGCTCTTTTCTCTGCAGTGCGATTAACCCCGATATCTTTAGCTGCAACTAGCCGAACCGGTTTGAGAATCCAACAAGGAAGGATGAAATATCAACAAAGTAGGTTTTAAAAACTACTGCAACAATAAATAAATAAAAGATTAAAAACATAAACATCGTTTTCAGAGCGTCATCCGCATGTTACATTTAAAGCCCACCTCCTTCATTGACTACAGCCTGAGTAAACATGAGCGTAACAAAGAAACAGCTAATTTTACTGCAAAATTCACCCATGCAGCTTTAGACTCTAACCTTTAATGTGTCATTTAAAGTAGGGGAAACGCTGGTCAAGTGTTAGATTGTCTCGCTAAGGTTAGCTTTGTTAGTGGGCCTGAATGCGCCATCATCAAAACAAAGCAGGTTAGGTAAGCTCGCTTTATTTACCCTGCTGCTTTTTGTTTGTTTGTTTTTGTTTGTTAACACAACAGAAGCAGACTCAACACGAACAGTTTGCCCTGCCAAGGTATAAAAACAACCAGACAGGCGGACATTTAGACAAAACTCAAAACACACGGAAGTTGCAACAACAATAAAAACAAAAATACGCACAAACGTGTCGCATACTTACTCCTGGCAAGTGAACGCACCGCGCCGTTCAATGCGACGGTCAGTGAAGGCCACTTTTGCACAGTGGCCGCTTTTTGAAAAGACTACAGTAGTTTACTGCTGAGCTAAGTTGCTGCTTGGTTGGAGAGATGAAGAGAGAGCCGTCTGAGAGGAGGAAGAAAGAAACAGCTGAGAGGAAAATGTAAACACGGGTCACGTGGTCTGACTGAGAGGCAAGGACTGTTGCACCCTCTATCTATCTATCTATCTATCTATCTATCTATCTATCTATCTATCTATCTATCTATCTATCTATCTATCTATCTATCTATCTATCTATCTATCTATCTATCTATCTATCTATCGTCTGTCTGTCTGTCTGTCTGTCTG
>JBBPBX010013204.1:24923-52761 GCA_038048925.1 Garcialebias charrua | reverse complement strand
AGGTACCTGTATCCGCCAGAGGAGCAACCCGGCTCTCGCTCACTGGAGGAGTGAGGGGGGAGTTTGTTGGGGGAGAGGTAGCCGTGCCCCCACTTGCCCGAGGAGCAGCCCAGCCCTTCCCTTGCCAGAGGAGCTGGAGCGGTGGAGGGCTTCTCTGGTGGCAATATTTTTGGATCTGCCCAGCTGCGGGAAGATCCAGGCGGAGGCTCTTCACTCCTACCCACCTAGACGAT
This sequence comes from Garcialebias charrua, assembly GCA_038048925.1. Classification (NCBI taxonomy): domain Eukaryota; kingdom Metazoa; phylum Chordata; class Actinopteri; order Cyprinodontiformes; family Rivulidae; genus Garcialebias; species Garcialebias charrua. The sequence goes on along the minus strand of JBBPBX010013204.1, from coordinate 52,528 downwards.
TCCACTCATGCAAAGCTTCTGCTCCCTGCCTCTACAGAGGTTCTGGACTTTCCTACTGCAGCCCTGACCCCACCACCTGCTGCAACCCTTACCCCACCACCTGCTGCAGCCCTGACCCTACCACCTACTGCAGCCCGACTCCATCTCCTGCTACTGCTGCCCTGACTCCATCTTCTGTTGCTGCAGTCCTGACTCCATATCCTGCTATTATAGCCCTGATCCCCATTCCTTGCTTTCCAGCTATAGCTCTGGTCCCTGGTTCTTCAACTGCAGCTCTGGTTCTGGTCTCTGGCTCTCCAGCTGCATCTCTAGTCCCTGGTTCTTCTACTGCAGTTGCGGCCACATCACGTGTTGCGGCTCTGGCCCCATCAACTGCTACAGCCCTAATCTCTGACTCTCCTGCTGCAGCTCTGGTCCCCGGCTATCCTGATACAACCTCTGTCCCCCGTTCTCATGCTGCAGCCCTATCTATATCACCAGTTGCAGCCCCAACTCCTGACACTTCTGTCACAGATCTTATGTCCAACTTGACCACAGCAGATCCTGAGTCTACCACTGAAGACCTTGAATCTTCTGTCAAGGTCTTCACTCTTGATTCTGCTGAGGTCCTCTCTACCACAGAAGATCTTGGTTCCGCTGAGGTCCTCGCTCCTGGTTCTGCTGAGGTCCACTCTACCGCAGAATATCTGGTTCCTCTGAGGTTGTCTATACTGCAGAAGATCTTCGGATTGCAGAGATCCCAGGGTCCTCACCCCTGGTCTGTCTGCCATGGGCCTTGTCCCTGCATCATCCGCGGAGGTCCTCGTTCCTGGTTCACCTACTGAGGTCCTCACCCCTGGTCCACCTGCTGAGGTACTCTCTCCTGGCTCGTGGTCTGAGGTCCTCGCTCCTGGCTCATCGGCTGAGGTCCTCACCCCTGGTCTGCCTGAAGAGGTCCTTGCCCCTGGTCCACCCGAAGATGTCCTCGCCCCTGGTCTACCCAAAGAGGTCCTTGCCTTGATCCACCCAAAGAGGTCCTCACCCCTGGTCTGCCCAAAGAGGTCTTCACCCCTGGTTCAGCTCTGGAGGCCCTGATCTGCCTGTGTCCAGGATGACACAGGTGAACACCCCTGCGGCCCACATATGAACGGCCCCTTGGTTACACAGTGGAACACTGGCCTGAGGGTGGATGGTTTCCAGGCAGTCCTCCTGATCTCCAGCCTCATTTGGGACGGACACTGGACGGCCTGCCTGACCACTGGACCTGCGTTGGACAGTCTCCTGACCATCCACCTGGACTCTGGGTTGGGGTTTTCTCTGTTGTTGTTTTGTGTTTAGAGTTACCCAGGTTTGCATGTCTGCTTTTTGTTATTTTTGTCCTCTGTGTTTCTCCATCTTGATCTGTCCTGTGTTTGTCCCGCCTCCCACCCAAGTTGGATGTATATTGTCCTTGAGATGTCAGGAGCTATCCCTTGAGTGGGGTTTACTGTAGGGTTTTTGTCCTGTCTCTTTCGGTTTCCTCATGTTTCCAGTTCAGCTCTGTGTTTTCTCTCCTTGTGTTCAGACCCTGTCTCATGTCAATCACATTAATAATAGCCAGGCAATGATTTGGTACTCAGTAAGTGATAGTCAGACATAGATGAGATTATACCAGTACAAGATTATTAATTTGTTAATCAGTGGTAAGAAGCCAATACAATCAGTAATCACTAGGAAACAGGTTTTTGACCTGGGTTTTTTCAGAACCCACATGGAGTATTTATCCTCTGTTTCTGTGGTAACAAACCAATAGTACCCTAATAAGGCTTGACTGTGTGTTCCCCAGTATGTACTGGTTAACTACCCATTAGCTACTGATTAATTCCAGAGGCATTCCCTAGTATTTAATCATCAAATTGTGTGTACCTTATTGTAAAGTGTTACCATGTAATCTAATATCAAGAATCATTGTTGAACTGGTGACATGCTCTAGAAAATTATTAAAATATTTAAAACTGGCATCACTACAGTTTGATTTACTTCACTGGGTTTGTGTTTTAATTTGTTGAAATAATTAAGAATAAAAAAAAAAATGCCTGACAGGAATCCAAAAGAAATTTAAAAAGAAAACAACTAAATTCTTAATTCTTTAATCCTAGTTCCTGATTCTGTGCCTGGACAGATGATGCATGCAACAGTGCAGGATTTGAACCCCTGGGTGGAGTATGAATTCAGGGTGGTGGCAATCAACAATGTTGGTGTTGGAGAACCCAGCATGCCATCCAAACAGATTCGAACCAAAGCAGCAGGTACTCTTTCAGCTTGTAATGTTTCATCACAGCAGATTACTCAGTCCTGCATGGAAACAATGTTACTGTTTGATTTAGTTTAGGATTTCATCAGTGTTCATTGTCATATTACTCATTGCATGCCATTTTTATTGTGTATTGCCATGGAAGGCAGGGGATCGTGTAATTTCTAGTCTTTCTCTGTTTTTCTCAGTCAAATATCTCATGAACAATGGAACAGATTATAATAACACTGAATCAATTATTTGATATACATCTACAACTCATTAACTTTTACCAACCCAATTAAAGATGTCCACCTTAGCTAAACAAACTTCATCCATCCATCCATCCATCCATCTATCCATCCATCTTTTACCTACTTCTTCCTTTTCGGGTCATGGGGGTTACTGGTGCTCAAATCCAGCAGCCACTGTGCGAAAGGCGGGGGACATCCTGGAAAGGTCCAAGTACATGGGGCATCTGTGGCTGAGTGGTTAGAGCAGTTCAAAAGTCAAAGTCAACTTTATTGTCAGATCTGCAATATGTACAGTGCAGGACATACACAGGACCGAAATTGCGTTTCTCTCAGTCCCTCGGTGCAACAGTAAACATCTAAACATTGAAACACTGAAACATATAATAATAGACATAAGCATAAAATAGTAAAACTAACACTGTCCTGAGTTTTTTGCATAGTGGTATAAGAGTATGAAAATTTACACCAACTCTAAAACTAAAACATTAAACATTTAATGAACATAATATTGTCCTGAGTTTTTGCATACTAGTATAAAAAAAGAGTATAAAAAGTATAACTAAAATAAACTAAAGGTTTCTAGCATTGACATTTGCAAAGTGGCAAAGCAGCGTATGAGTCAATGTACACAGTATATGTATGAGGTAGTAGTTGATGTTGTTGTAGAGGCAAAAAGTGGCATATGCAGTAAGGCACATTGGGCATCCCTAAATAAGACCGTTCAGAGCACACTGTATATGTACCAGCAGTGGTGTAGATATTAGAGTAGTGTAAATAAATGTAAACAGTAGTAATTACATGTAAGCAGTAGTAATAAAAGTAAACAGTATTAATAAATGTAAACAGAGAATGTAAACAGTATTATGATTATAGGCAGTGATGTAATACAGACATTAGTGCAAGTATGAGAAGTAGTGCAAACTGTATGAGCACATGACCGAGAGTTTAGTGAAAACCCGTTTGATGACACAGAGTCTAGTGTTAAAAACTTTGTGTTGAGTGATAATATGTGAGAAAGTTTTAGTGTTAAGGCAGTTCAAATGGGAGGGGAGGCAGAGCAGGCAGAGTGTTTAGCATTCTGACTGCCTGATGAACAGAGCTGTCTCTCAGTCTGCTGGTTCGAGCCTGGAGACTCCTCAGTCTCCTCCCTGATGGCAGCAGTCTGAAGCAGCTGTGTAGTGGGTGTGTGGGATCACCTGCCATGCGGTGGGCTTTCCGAGTGAGGCGTTTGCTGTGTAAGTCCTGCAGTGAGGGCAAGGAGGTGCCCACGATCTTCTCAGCTGCTCTCACAATGCGCTGGAGGCTCTTGCGGCAGGATGCAGTACATGCACCAAACCACACAGTGATGCAGCTGGTCAGGACACTTTCTATGGCACCTCTGTAGAAGGTGCTCATGATGGGGGTTGAAGCTCCAGCCCTTTTCAGCTTGCGGAGAAAGTAGAGACGCTGGTGAGCCTTCTTTGCCAGTGCTGCAGTGTTCCTGCTCCAGGACAGGTCCTTTGAGACGTGCACTCCCAGGAACTTGGTGCTGTCTACTCTCTCCACTGCGGTGCTGTTGATGGTCAGAGGGGGATGTTGGGCATCCCTCTTCCTGAAGTCCACAACAATCTCCTTTGTCTTCTCCACGTTGAGAGTGAGATTGTTGTGTCCGCACCACAAGGCCAGGCGGCTCACCTCGTTCCTGTAGTCCGTCTCATCGTTGTTGCTGATGAGACCTACCACTGTTGTGTCGTCCGCAAACTTGATGAAGTGGTTGGAGCTGTACGATGGTGTGCAGTCGTGTGTTAGCAGGGTGAATAGAAGGGGGCTCAGCACACATCCTTGTGGGGCCCCTGTGTTCAATGTGATGGTGCTAGATGTGTTACTCCCGATCCGTACTGTCTGTGGTCTCCCGGTCAGGAAGTCTAGCAGCCAGTTACACATTGAGGTGTTCAGCCCCAGACTGTCCAGTTTAAGGATGAGCTGTTGGGGGATGATGGTGTTGAATGCCGAGCTGAAGTCGATGAACAACATTCTAACATAGGAGTCCTTCGTGTCCAGATGTGTGAGAGCAGTTGTCCTCCAATGCAAGAGTTGGGGGTTCAATTCTACCAGCAGTCCTTGGGCAAACCACTGAACCCTTCATTGACTCCTATGTGTGTCCTACTGGTGTATAAATGTGATAAAGCTCTGATTAGTCTTTATAAAGATATAGCAAAGGACTGTGTGAATGGGTAAATGAGGGCACAGATTGCGTTGTATTGAGCTATGAGTATAATGATAAGATAGAAAGGTGCTATATAAGTATAGAATAGAATAGAGTAGAATAGAATAGAATATACTGTATCTTTATTGGCATATTTGCACCAAGGTACAAAGTGTTGCAATTGGCGCACGCACCATCCTAAGAGGGACGTACACACGGAAGCCGCAGCAGTATAAAACCGCGCCGCCAACAATCAGATATGGAAAAAGGAACATACAGTCAGGTACATCAAGTACAGTCTATTTACATCACAGGGACTCATATAGACAAACAAGACAAACAACATTCACTCTTTCACACTCACCTAGAGACAATTTAGAGTTACCAATCATCCTAACATGCATATAATTGATTTGTGGGAGGAAACCGTAGTACCTTGAGAAAACCCACGCATGCACAGAGAGAACATGCAAACTCAATTCAGAAAGGTCCCAGGCCAGGATTCTGGCTGGCAACCTTCTTACTAAGAGAAAGCAGCTCTAAAAACTGCACCACTGTGTCAAACCCTGTTTGTCTGTTAGCAAAATATTTTATGATTTTTTTTGCCCAATTTTAATAAAACTTTTAGATAATCATTATGTAAAGAACATTCATAACTGAGAAACTGTTGGAGTAGATCCAATACAAAATGGCTGCCATAGCCACCTGGTCTAGGTAAAGAGAAAAAAAGTCTCTATCTCAGTCATTTTTTGCAGATATTGAGTTAAAATTTGTGTGGATGAAGATGATAGTCAACCGCAACACTCCAAGTGCTAACAAATGATGTGTTGTTTAAAACTTGCCTGGAAAGCAGCAGAGCTATACATTTCTTAAAAAATGCTAACTTTAGTTTTGTTACTTTTTATTATTGTGCTTTAAATATACTGTACTGTAAAAATGAAAGTGAGTGGTTGCTAAAATATTTTAGGTAGTCCTGATGTGTTGGGTGGGCTAGGAAGCAGCTAATTTTGGATCATCTTTACAGTAAGAGAATATGTGGCATGCCAAGAGACAGGGATATGATGTTTCCTTGAGGTGCTTACGGTAGCTAGGGTTCCATCCTGCTGGTTGAATCACAGGGGAACAAGTTTCCTGTTGTGTTTTACACATGGGGCTGGCATATGGTGCTCAACTCATTATGTCACAGTGAACTGAGGATAATAATGGTGTCAACACAAACCTAAAGCCTCGTCTGTGTGCTTAACTCCTGTAGTGTCGAAGAAAAGCTCCAGGTAGTAGCTCTAAGCACCTTATTAAAAGATGGGTGCTTTACCAGGATCACCAGCTCCTGATGATTATATTTATTGCTTGTTGTGAAAAGGTGGGTGATACATGTACAGACTGGTGACAATTTTTATGCCAATGTCTACGAGTGTGTACAAATGGAGTGCACAGACTCTCCTCTGTGTGGCGGAGTAGTTGCAAAGTCTCACAGATAACCAGTTTATTTATCCTTATTTTAAGGGTAGCTCCCCTGTTGAGAAAACTGATTTCAGACACATGTATCCGAGATCTTATTATTTTGGTCTCTACCCAGACTTTCTACCATAGATGAGGATAGGAACATAGATTCACATTAAAAAGACTTTCACCTTGCAGCTCAACTTCCTCTTCACTGCAAACAGTTCGTATAGCCTTCCTGTAGGTGGTGAACCCACAGAAAGGTGAACCTACATTTTAATTTGGGCTGAGCCCAATTGAGCCTCGTGTGTAGATGCCCGTCAACAAGAACTCAGCAACAAGCCCCTCCCCCAGGTCTGGCTACAGGGTGGAGCTCCAGTAACCCACGTCCAGTCAAGGAACATTGAGCTCTTTGTTGGCTTCCATCAACATGAGTGTTGTGAATCACTCTTCATCTAGTTCGGTGATCCTCGGTATTTTATTTAAAAGAGCCATATTGGCAGATCAAAGTCAAGGGGAGAACCGTGATATAACCCCAAGACACTCAAATAAAAGAAAAAGAAATTTAACAACCCACCTATGAACAAAAAAGAAACGCAGGCAGCACATTATCTGTTTAAACAAAATGTATCTTAGTACTGAGATGAGTGGAAGCTGTGCTCCATGTCCTTGACTTTCTTCTTGTTATATTTGTAAATTGTTGTTGCAATCACAGTGAGGCATTCAATATGGGCATGGGTCAGTAATTTTCTCCGTTCTTGCTTGACAGTGTTCATGGTTGAAATTTTTGACTCACAGGTGTAAAGAATTCAGATTTTAGCCATTACCCCAAAGAAAACAGGTCAACAATAACAATGACAACAAATGATAACAATGAAAAAATAACAAAGCCGCGTATGCACAGAGGATCGAGGGTCAGTTCATCTCACATGATCCACGGAGCATGTGGCAGGGCATCAAATGCTTAACAGACTACAAGGGCAAAAGCAAACAATGCCCCAGGGACCCATCCCTGCCTGATGCCCTCAATAAGTTTTATGCACGTTTTGAAGATCCAAACAGACCAGCTAGCACCAGACTCACCTCATCACCAGACGAGGAGCACCTCAAAGTGACCGCAGCAGAAGTGAGAGGTAGTCTCAGAAGGATCAACCCTCATAAAGCTACGGGTCCAGACAACATCCCAGGGAAAGTTCTGAAGGAATGTGCGGACCAGCTCTGTGAGGTGCTGGCTGACGTCTTCACCACCTCACTTTCACTGGAGTCAGTTCCCACCTGCCTGAAGACTGCCACCATCATCCCAGTCCCAAAAAGCTCCACAGTGACTGGTCTGAATGACTATAGACCGGTGGCTCTCACCCCGATAGTCGCTAAATGTTTTGAGAAACTGGTCATGTCCCACATCAAGACAACCGTCAACATCAGCGAGGACCCTCATCAATATGCATACCGCGAGAACCGATCAACAGAGGACGCCATTTCTTCCGTGGTCCACACTGCTCTCACCCACCTGGATCAGAAGGACTCATACGTGCGTCTGCTCTTTGTGGACTTCACATCTGCCTTCAACACCATGATCCCCCAAACTCTGATAGACAAACTATCTACACTTGGACTAAGCCCCTCCATCTGTAACTGGGTACTAGACTTCTTAACAAACAGACCACAGTCCGTGAAGATCCACAACTTCTCCTCCTCCACCATCACCCTCAGCACTGGCTCTCCTCAAGGATGTGTGCTGAGCCCTCTTCTGTTCACTCTGCTCACATATGATTGTACAGCCACACATCCAGGCTGTCATATTGTTAAGTTTGCAGATGATACAGCTGTGGTGGGATGCATCACAGATAATGATGAATCCAGCTACAGACAGGAGGTGGAACATCTGGAGAGCTGGTGCAAAGAGAACAACCTTCACATGAATGTGAAGAAGACGAAGGAGATGATTGTGGACTTCAGAAGGAACAAACACACCCACACCCCACTGTATATAGGTGGATCTGCGGTGGAGGTGGTCTCCAGCTACAAGTACCTGGGTGTACACTTGAATGATAACCTCAGCTGGAGCAACAACACCACCAGCCTGATCAAGAAAGGACATCAAAGACTCTACTTCCTCAGACGGCTGAGACGAGCTGGTCTGAGCAGCCCAGTTCTCACCTCCTTCTACAGGTGTGCAGTGGAGAGCGTCCTGTGCTCCAGCATCAACGTGTGGCATGGAGGCTGCACAGTTGCAGAGAGGAAAGCTCTACAGAGAGTGGTGAAGGCTGCACAGAAGTCTGTTGGAGTCAGTCTCCCCACCATCACAGACATTTACACCTCCAGATGCAGAAAAAGAGCCACCTGCATCATGAAAGACCTCACTCACCCAGCACACTCACTCTTTGCACCACTCCCCTCGGGACGGAGGTTGAGGAGCATCAAATGTAGAACCACTAGACTGAGGAACAGCTTCTACCCTGAGGCTGTCAGACTCATGAATAAATAAATAATAAGAATAAACACTGCAAAATGTCACATCATGTTGATACTGATCTGTTTCTTGTTGCTGCGTTCATCTGTGACCATCTGCTCATAATGACTCATGTTCGTGCTGCTGTTTATAATGATGTTTTTCTACTACATTAGGGCTTAGTGTATTACTAGCTGATGTCTCTCTTAGTTAATCCTAGATGTTATTATTGTTTTTCTCTTGCATTTGTTGTTGGATGTAACTGGGACCCTGTGTACATAATCTCGTTTTCAACACATGTACTACATGCGGTGCAAATGACAATAAATTCTCTCTGACTCTGACTCTGACTCTGAATACCAAAGTCCATGTTCAACAATGGATATGCTATAATATGTGTACGGATGAAGAAGCCCCCTTATGTAACCCTGCCTAAACCGGACCTGTAAGATGCTCCTACTTCCTTCACTGCAGATGACAGCAGGTGCGGAGACGCGCACGGCCGGTAGCTGATCCATATGAGATTAACAGGACTTTTTTTAAATGTATTTTGACCGTTGGTCAGCGGACACATGGCTGATGATGATCAGCTGATCCATCTGAAGCTTAGCAGGACTTGACAGGACAAGATATGATATGGTACCGGACCGGTATTCTAAGACACAAGACGAAATATATAAAGATACATCCGGTTAAAGATAATGGATGGACTTGAAGGTTTTCCAAAATGGCTAAAACTGTCATTTCTTAAAATAATACTATCTAAGTTTAAAACTTTTGCATTAATTATTGCAGGCATTATGCATTCCTTCAATGAATGCTGGGTCTTAAGTTATTGTTTGTGTTTAGTTCCCAAGGTTTCACCAGTTAATGTGAGTGGTGGTGGGGGAGCTCGAGGAGAGCTCGTCATTACATGGGAGGTGAGTTGCTATTTCTTTTTGGACATTATTTGTGACAGAATAGCCTTTGTTTGATTAAAAGTGAACTCGGGCAGAGTCACTGTTCCTGCAGAGGCCTTGCTTTGGTGGAACTGTTTTTAATTAAAAGCAGAGCCTTTCTGATTTGCAGCTTGCTGACTGACTGTGCGGCATAAATTCTAACAAAGATACAGACTTACTGCACATTAGAGCAAGTAAATCTGGACTTTGGCGATGAAGCCTAGATTCAAATGGTAGTGGACACTGTGTTAATATGAGTTTTCATTCGTTTGGTGAACATAAAACTCCAGTTTTATTCCTCTGCAGTTTTCTAATTCCATTTCTGCTCACAGACATGAGATCACAGGCGTAAATTTTCCTTCCTTATCACAGGCGTAAATTTTCCTTCCTTATCTCAGCCAGTTCCAGAGGAACAGCAGAGCGGAGAGGACTTCGGCTACATCGTGGCTTTCCGCCAACTTGGCAGCAGCACCTGGATCCAAACAGTGCTCGCTTCCCCAGACACATCAAGATATATCTACAGAAATGACAGCATCACACCCCTGTCCCAGTTTGAAGTGACTGTGGGTGTTTACAACAGCATGGGAGAGGGGCTGTTCAGCCATGTTGCTACAGTGCTTTCTGCAGATGAAGGTGAGGGTGTTCATGTGCTGCAAACAGCAAAATAATAAGATAGTGCTGACATAAGAAGATGTGTGGTTTACCTATTAACTGCAGCTATACATAATTCATCTCTCCTCTCTAGAGCCATCTGAGGCACCATCAGTTGTAAGGGCACGTGCTGTGTCTGCATCTGAGATTGAGGTGTGCTGGGAACCAATTCCTTCTACATCCAGCAGCGAGATTGTAGCATACGAGGTATTATGCCAAAGAGTAGTGATTCAGCCATGAATGTTGACAAGAAAAACATTAATCCTTGAATGACTGACTAAGGTACATAATAAGTTGGAACTTATTATACCAACCAAACTACCGATAGCCTAAAAATACTGAATAATGTTGTATCTTATGGAATTAAAGATTTAAATGGTCTGATTGAGCTAAAAAAATGGGTCATTTGGCAGCTATTCCAGCATATAGGCACTACAAGCCCAGCACAGTCTGAAAGCTGTTATTAAAAACAAATAAATAAATAAATAAATATGTGAGAAGGTGTGAATTTCATACATGACTTGTTCAACAACAAACTCTCGAGATTTGGCAGTGGAAAACCTAGAAAAATATCACACTTTCCTTTAATGTGATTTTTTTATGGTAGCATTAGTCCAGGTGGCCTGACCTGTGCAGAGAAGTTTAGAGCCTGCTGCAGTGGTTAGAACTTACGGCTTGAAATGCAACTTTTTGAACTAAACTGTCCAATTTAGCTCTGCTTTAAAATGTAGAAATTCTGTGAGAAGCATGTTCCTGGCTGGCTGGCTGTAAAAATATATATTTATGAGATTAATCATGATTAATCTCATTACTATGCACAAAATTATACAAAGTATCATGGCTCAAAGATGTTTAGAATATTTTTAAGGTACTATCTATCTATCTATCTATCTATCTATCTATCTATCTATCTATCTATCTATCTATCTATCTATCTATCTATCTATCTATCTATCTATCTATCTATCTATCCATCCATCCATCCATCCATCCATCCATCCATCCATCCATCCATACATACATACATACATACAATACATACATACATACATACATACATACATACATACATACATACATACATACATACATACATACATACATACATACATACATACATACATACATACATATAAAGTTCAATACATTTTCAAAAAAGGCACTTTTTAACAGCAGTGTTCCCTACTAATAAAGTATTTCTAGTAAAATAAACATGAACATCATATCAAATATGAAACCAAAGCTGTTTGCCTGGATAATAATGCTTTTAGTTTATTTAAGAGAAGAAATTATACCTTCAAACCCAAAACCACATCCATTCATTATCTTTACCCGCTTCTTCCTTTTCGGGTCACGTGGGTGAAAATTACTAATGATATTCTCATGCCTCTGACAATGCACAGGTGTCTACACTAGTCAAGTTAGACTTCAGGGCTGCATTTAATACAGTTGATCATAATATTCTATTACAGAGACTTGAATATGATGTTGGGATTACAGGAACAACTCTAAATTGGTTTAAATCATATCTATCTGATAGATTCCAATTTGTAAATGTAAATAATAGTCAAAGTCAAAGTCAACTTTATTGTCAGAACTGCAATATGTACAGGATATAAAACAAGATGGCGGCGCGTGCAAAGGCTGCGGCTTCTCTCTCTCCCGACAACACGGTGTTTTCGTCTTCTTTGTCCTGCATGCCGCAATGTGCCGGTACGTCTTCGTCATGTTTACGTGTTCAAGAACGCAAGTATAGCCGTGAGTTCCTGCTTGATGTCGGAAAAACCGCTCATTTGGGAATAAACAGTGACCTCCAGGAGAAGCTACGTGAGCTGGAAGAGAAGCTAAACGAGTTTCGTGACTGCGGCCTGCTCTGGAAGCCAGCCCCGAGCCTCAATTCATCACGCCCGCCGTGGGAGCGCCACAAGCGGCTGGACAGTAAGCGGAAGCCGGCCCTGAGCCTCCCTTCTTCGCGGCCGCCGTGGAAGCGCCACAAGCGGCTGGACAGTAAGCGGAAGCCGGCCCTGAGCCTCCCTTCTTCGCGCCCGCCGTGGAAACGCCACAAGCGGCGTGACAGAAAACAGAAGCGGGGTAAACGCGGAGGTGTCAGAGCTAGGCTAGCAGCTAGCCCACACAAACCGGCGATCCCATCCATGGTTTTGGCTAACGTGCGCTCCTTGGACAATAAACTGGATTATATACGCCTGCTACGAACGACACAAAAGACTGTGAGAGACTGCTGTGTGTTTGTATTCACGGAAACGTGGCTCAACAACAACGTTCCGGACCATGCTGTCCAGCTAGGGGAGCTAACATGCTACAGAGCGGACCGAACCCCCGAGGGAGGTAAGACAAGGGGAGGGGGGCTCTGTGTTTACATCAACAAAGCATGGTGCCTGGATGCTGCTGTGGTCTACAAACACTGCTCATCTTTAGTGGAGTTCATGACTATTAAATGCAGACCGTTCTATTTGCCGAGGGAGTTTACAGCTGTTTTGATTGTTGCTGTATATATCCCTCCAAGCTCCAACAGCAAAGTTAGAAGTGAGGCTTTGAATGAACTATATCTGCACATCAGTGAGCAACAAACAGCCCATCCTGATGCTTTTCTCATCACGGCTGGTGATTTCAACCATGCAGATTTAAAGAGTGTATTTCCAAAAACATACAGAAACATAAACTTTGCAACAAGAGGAAACAACACACTGGACCAAGTTTACACCACCATGAAAAATGCCTACAGAGCCCTCCCCCTCCCCCACATTGGTGCTTCTGACCATATCTGTGTTATGCTAAAGCCAGCATACAGGCCGCTGGTGAAAGTCACAAAACCAGTCCGCAAGCAGATACGAGTGTGGCCAGAGGGGTCTTCAGAGGCACTCCAGGACTGTTTTGACACCACAGATTGGGGTATGTTCAAAGAAGCTGCTACCACAAACAACAACACATGTCTCCAGGAGTACTCAGACACTGTATGTTCATACATCGCCAAGTGCATTGATGATGTTACCAACCTCAAAACCATCACTGTTCGGGCTAATCAGAAGCCATGGCTGACAGCTGAGGTTCACAGACTCCTGAAAGCCAGGAATGCTGCCTTCAAAGCGGGAGATCAGGTGGGCCTGAAGGCAGCCAGAAAGAACCTGACCCAGGGCATCAGTGAGGCCAAGGAGCAGTATTCCAGGAAAATAGCTCACCGTTTCAAGGACAGCAAGGATACACGCAGTCTGTGGCAGGGAATACAGACCATCACAGACTACAAACCCCCCCCCCAGACCTGTGACAGCTCAACCTCTACGCTGAATGAACTGAATGAGTTCTTCGCTCGGTTTGAGGCAAGTAACAGCACACCTGCACAAAAATTCCCCCCCTCTCCTGATGGCCAGGTGCTGGCGCTGTCCTCAGACAGCGTAAGGCGTTCATTCATCAAGATTAACGCCCGGAAGGCCTCTGGTCCTGACAACATACCTGGTCGTGTGCTGAAAGACTGTGCAGGGGAACTCGCAGCGGTCTTCACGGACATCTTTAACATCTCACTGAGTCCAGGCCATCGTCCCCACCTGTTTCAAAGCCACCACCATCATCCCTGTCCCAAAGAAGGCAACGCCCGCATGCCTCAATGACTATCGCCCAGTAGCACTCACCCCCATCCTGATGAAGTGCTTTGAACGGCTAGTCATGAAAAGCATCACATCTGTCCTCCCTGCCTCCCTGGATCCCTTCCAATTTGCATACCGACCTAATCGCTCAACCGACGATGCCATCTCCTCTGCCCTCCACACAGCTCTCACACATCTGGACACGAAGGACTCTTATGTTAGAATGCTGTTCATCGACTTCAGCTCGGCATTCAACACCATCATCCCCCAACAGCTCATCCATAAACTGGACAGTCTGGGGCTGAACACCTCAATGTGTAACTGGCTGCTAGACTTCCTGACCGGGAGACCACAGACAGTACGGATCGGGAGTAACACATCTAGCACCATCACATTGAACACAGGGGCCCCACAAGGATGTGTGCTGAGCCCCCTTCTATTCACCCTGCTAACACACGACTGCACACCATCGTACAGCTCCAACCACTTCATCAAGTTTGCGGACGACACAACAGTGGTAGGTCTCATCAGCAACAACGATGAGACGGACTACAGGAACGAGGTGAGCCGCTTGGCCTTGTGGTGCGGACACAACAATCTCACTCTCAACGTGGAGAAGACAAAGGAGATTGTCGTGGACTTCAGGAAGAGGGATGCACAACATGCCCCTCTGACCATCAACAGCACCGCAGTGGAGAGAGTGGACAGCACCAAGTTCCTGGGAGTGCACGTCTCAAAGGACCTGTCCTGGAGCAGGAACACTGCAGCACTGGCGAAGAAGGCTCACCAGCGCCTCTACTTTCTCCGCAAGCTGAAAAGGGCTGGAGCTTCAACCTCCATCATGTGCACCTTCTACAGAGGTGCCATAGAAAGTGTCCTGACCAGCTGCATCACTGTGTGGTTTGGTGCATGCACTGCATCCTGCCGCAAGAGCCTCCAGCGCATCGTGAAAGCAGCTGAGAAGATCGTCGGCACCTCCTTGCCCTCACTGCAGGACTTACACAGCAAACGCCTCACTCGGAAAGCCCACCGCATGGCAGGTGATCCCACACACCCACTACACAGCCGCTTTAGACTACTGCCATCAAGAATCAAGAATCAAGAAGGTTTATTAACATTGCATCAATTTTCACCAATACAACGTAAATATGTAGTTGCAACATCCAGGAGAGAGAATGAGTGCAAAAAGCTGCAGCTCAACAAAGCACATGACATGTTCATCAACACATGATATGTTTATCAACACATGATATGCTCTTAGCGCGGCCAGTCCCAATCTGTCCCCAGATGAAGGTCAAAAGCAGGAAAACAGGCAGAGACACGGGGATTCACAGCATTGATATTAAAAAAAGATGAATCACATTTTGTCTTCAAGACACCGCGTGATCCAGTAAAAACCATATCAGAAAGCACATTTAGTTACAATAACAAATGGAGATACGGCAGGCAAGGAGATAAGTCTGTGAGTAATTTCAGACAAACACAGAGTTCAGCAGATGTGCAGCTGGGTGTTATCTGAGGCTTCACAGAAATCTCTGGGGAGGGGGAGGGGGGGGGACTCTTCAGCTCCACACTCCAGGAGAATGGCTTCCCACAGCCTAATTTTCAAGGACATGTGCAGAAGCCAGATAATGTTCTTGTTTGTTATCCAATAGACCACAGTGTTCTTTTCCACTGCCGCCTTCAAGTCTGTGGTGCTGTTTCATGGCCGAAAGAAATCCAAATATGTGGTTCTGCTCCGCTCCGCTTCATGAACTTCCATCTGTCCCTTGATTGATCCGGGGTGGCTGTAAACAAGTCCCAAAACGGACAGCAGGTGCGCGGTGGTCCACCACTGCTCCAAGCGAGCGATTGAGCTCATACAACAGCTGGGATGAGGAGCTCACGGCCCGGTTCAGAGAATTTTGCTGATCAGGTAGTGCCGACAGCGCGCTGATAGCTGCCGAAGCCTCCCTCAGCTTCCAGTAACAAACAACTCCGCTTACGCCAAAAAACAGAGCAGTTGCTACCAATAATCCAATAATCCACAAATCCTCCACGTCTTCGACACTTAAGACGGTCAGACACATGGGCTGCCACTGACCCCACGAGTCCATCACGTATCCAGCCGCGTGTGTGTCGGAGGGACAGACAGCTTCTCCTGGCACGGTCCGCTTCGTGGAAAAAATCTTATCCATTGAAGAAACAGCCCAATTTATTAATTCCATATTGGTTCGAGTGAGCGCTGAAGGGTCGCAGACGAGACGAAAAGCAAGCAGGGAGTAGGAAAAACTTAGGGAGGGAAGAGCAGAAAGATATGCGACCTGCCTTGCCGAGTGCCGGAGGAGACTGAGGAGTCTCCAGGCTCGTACCAGCAGACTGAGAGACAGCTCTGTTCATCAGGCAGTCAGAATGCTAAACACTCTGCCTGCTCTGCCTCCCCTCCCATTTGAACTGCCTTAACACAAAAAACTTTCTCACACATTACCACTCAACACAAAGTTTTTAACACTGGACTCTGTGTCATCAAACGGGTTATTCACTAAACTCTCGGTCATGTGTTCATTCAGTTTGCACTACTTCTCATATTTGCACTAATGTTTGTATTACATTACTGCCTATAGTCATACTACTGTTTACATTCACTGTTTACATTTATTAATACTGTTTACATTTATTACTACTGCTTTACATTTATTACTACTGTTTACATTTACACTACTTTTATCTACACTACTGCAGATACATATACAGCATTCTCTGACTAGCCTTATCTAAGGATGCCAAATGTGCCTTATGTGCCTCACTGCATATGCCACTTTGCCTCTATACCAACATCAACTACCTCATACATATACTGTGTACATTAACTTATATGCTGCTGTGCCACTCTTTGCAAATGTCAATGCTAGAACCTTCAGTTTATTAGATATACTTTTTATACTTTTTATACTACTATGCAAAAACTCAGGACAGTATTACACTTTTATTATTTCATTTTATGCTTATGTTCATTGGGTGTTTGGTGTTTTAGGGGTGTTTGGTGTTTCAGTGTTGGTGTTAATTTTCATACTTTTATACTATTATGAAAAAACTCAGGACAGTGTTACACTTTTTTACTATTTTATGCTTATGTGTATTAAATGTTTTAGTGTTTAGTGTTTAGATGGTTACTGTTGCACCGAGGGACTGAGAGAAATGCAATTTCGGTCCTGTGTATGTCCTGTACATATTGCAGTTCTGACAATAAAGTTGACTTTGACTTTGACTTTGACATACACAGGACCGAAATTGCGTTTCTCTCAGTCCCTCGGTGCAACAGTAACCATCTAAACACTAAACACTAAAACATTTAATAAACATAAGCATAAAATAGTAAAAGTGTAACACTGTCCTGAGTTTTTTCATAATAGTATAAAAGTATGAAAATTTACACCAACACTGAAACACCAAACACCCCTGAAACACCAAACACCCAATGAACATAAGCATAAAATGAAATAATAAAAGTGTAATACTGTCCTGAGTTTTTACATAGTAGTATAAAAAGTATAAAAAGTATATCTATGAAATAAACTGAAGGTTCTAGCATTGACATTTGCAAAGAGTGGCACAGCAGCATATAAGTTATGCATCAAAGTTAGTCATGGGGTTCCTCAAGGTTTAGTGCTTGGACCAATACCCTTTACCTTGTATATGCTTCCGTTAGGTAAAGTTATTAAACCGCATGGGATACATTGTCATTGTTATGCTGATGATACACAGTTATATGTGTCCATGAAACCCAATGAATCCAATCAGCTACTTAGACTACAAGCATGTCTTGAAGACATGAAATCTTGGATGACCCTAAATTTTCTGCTTTTGAATACAGACAAGACTGAGGTTTTAGTTTTTGGACCTGAGCATCTTAGGAATGCAACAATTTTCAGTCAGGTCACATGGACAGTTCCTTTTTTTCCTTCCATCCAGAAAACTTCATCAGTAAACACAACACAAAACTGATTATTCCCCTAACAGATTACTCCAAAGTGGAAAAAAAACAAACAGTTATGTTGGTACTAAGATGGTTTTTGGGGCATGCCCTCTTCTCCGGTGCCCACCCTCTCCCTTGTCGACAGTCATGTCAGTCTAGTTCCAAACAACTTAGCATCTTAGCACCAATCAGTCCTATGCCAATCAATCAGGAAAGTGAAACGTTTCAGCACAAAAAAAAAAAAAAAGGATAATTGAACATGGACTTTGTTCATCTTTGGAAATAATTTTTCAGTCTTTTGCCTTCCTTGGATGGCATTAATCTGGCCTCAAGCTCTAATGTTAAAAATCTTGGTGTTATTTTTGATCAGGACATGTCTTTTATCCCCCACATTAAAAATGTTACTAGACCCACTTTAATCCACCTGCATATCCATCCATCCATCCATCCATCCATCCATTCTCTTCCGCTTATCCGGGGTTGGTTCG
Organism: Garcialebias charrua; assembly: GCA_038048925.1. NCBI lineage: Eukaryota > Metazoa > Chordata > Actinopteri > Cyprinodontiformes > Rivulidae > Garcialebias > Garcialebias charrua. The sequence continues at coordinate 34,315 of JBBPBX010013204.1, read as the reverse complement.
CTGGGGTAGCAGCCTAAGTAGGGAGGCCCAGACTTCCCTCTCCCCAGCCACTTGGAGCAGCTCCTCTGGGGGAATCCCAAGGCGTTCCCAGGCCAGCCGAGAAACATAGTCCCTCCAGCGTGTCCTGGGTCTTCCTCTGGGTCTCCTCCCGGTGGGACATGCCCGGAACACCTCACCAGGGAGGCGTCCAGGAGGCATCCTAACCAGATGCCCGAGCCACCTCAACTGGCTCCTCTCGATGTGGAGAAGCAGCGGCTCTACTCCGAGTCCCTCCCAGATGACTGAGCTTCTCACCCTATCTCTAAGGGAGAGTCCAGACACCCTGCGGAGAAAACTCATTTCAGCCGCTTGTATCCGAGATCTCGTTCTTTCGGTCACAACCCAAAGCTCATGACCATAGATGAGGGTGGGAATGTAGATCGATCGGTAAATTGAGAGTTTGCCTTTTGACTCAGCTCTCTCTTTGCCACGACAGACCGGTACAGCGCCCGCTTCACTGCAGATGCTGCACCTATCCGCCTATCGATCTCACGCTCCAGTTTTCCCTCATTCATGAACAAGACCCCGAGATACATAAACTCCTCCACTTGGGGCAGGACCTCCTCCCCGACCCGGAGAGGGCACTCTACCCTTTTCCGGCTCAAGACCATGGCCTCGGATTTGGAGGAACTGATCCTCATCCCGGCCGCATCACACTCGGCTGCAAACCGCTCCAGTGAAAGCTGTAGATCACGACCTGATGAAGCCAACAGGACCACATCATCTGCAAAAAACAGAGAAGTGATCCTAAGGCCACCAAAACGGATCCCCTCAACACCTTGGTTGCACCTAGAAATTCTGTTCATAAAAGTTATGAACAGAATCGGTGACAAAGGCCTACCTTGGCGGAGTCCAACTCTCACTGGAAACAAGCCTGACTTACTGCCGGCAATGCGGACCAAGCTCTGACACCATGATCCCCCAAACCCTGATGGACAAACTATTCACACTAGGACTAAGCCCCTCCATTTGTAACTGTCCTAGACTTTTTAACAAACAGACCACAGTCAGTGAGGATCCACAACTTCTCCTCCTCCACCATTACCCTCAGCACTGGCTCTCCTCATGGATGTGTGCTGAGCCCTCTCCTGTTCACTCTGCTCACATATGATTGTGCAGCCACCCATCCAGGCTGTCACCTTGTAAAGTTTGCAGATGATACAGCGGTGGTGGGATGTATCACAAACAATGATGAATCCAGCTGCAGGCAGGAGGTGGAACACCTGGAGAGCTGGTGCAAAGAGAATAACCTTCACATCAATGTGAAGAAGACAAAGGAGATGATTGTAGATGTCAGAAGGAAAAAACACACCCACACCCCACTGAACATAAGAGGATCTGCAATGGAAGTGGTCTCCAGCTACAAATACTTGGGTGTACACATGAACAATAACCTCAGCTGGAGCAACAACACCACCAGCCTGATCAAGAAAGGTAATCAGAGACTCTACTTCCTCAGATGGCTGAGACGAGCTGGTCTGAGCAGCCCGGTCCTCACCTCCTTCTACAGGTGTGCAGTGGAGAGCATCCTGTGCTCCAGCATCAACATGTGGCATGGAGGCTGCACAGCTGCAGAAAGAAAAGCACTGCAGAGAGTGGTTGAGGCTGCACAGAAGTCTGTTGGAGTCAGTCTCCCCACCATCACAGACATCTACCCCTCCAGATGCAGGAAGAGAGCCACATGCATCATGAAGGACCCCACTCACCCAGCACACACACTCTTTGCCCCACTCCCTTCAGGACGGAGTTTGAGGAGCATCAAATGTAGAACCACTAGACTGAGGAACAGCTTCTACCCTGAGGCTGTTAAGACTCATGAATAATCAGAATAATCACTGCAAAATATCACATCATGTTGCTGCTGATCTGTTTCATGTTGCTGTGTTCATTTGTGCCCATCTGATCATACAGACTCATGTTTGTGCTGCTGCTTGGAGTAGTGTTTTTCTATTATGTTAGTGCTAATTGTATTTTTAGTTGATGTTTTTCTTAGTTCATATCTTAGATGTTATTACTGTTCTTCTTTTACATTTTATTGTTGGATACAACTGGGACCCTGTGTACATACGGTAATCTCGTTTCATCACATGTCCCACATGTGGTGCGAATGACAATAAAGATTACAGGTATCTGACTCTGACTCTGAAATGGAGTGTGGCAAAATGGAAGACTGTTCTGTGTCAGATGAGTCACGATTTGAAGTTCTTTATGGAACACTGGGACACCATGTCATCCAGACCAGAGAGGACAAGGATAGCCCAAGTTGTTATCAACGCTCCGTTCAGAAGCCTGCATCACTGATGGTATGGGGTTGCATGAGCGCTTGTGGCATGGGCAGCTTGCATGTCTGGAAAGGCACCATTAATGCAGAGAACTATGTTCAGGTTCTAGAACAACATATGCTCCATCTAGACGTCATCTCTTTCAGGGAAGACCCTGCATTTTTCAACAAGATAATGCCAGACCACATTCTGCAGCAATCACAACATCATGGCTACGTAGGAGAAGGATCCGGTACTGAAATGTCCAGCCTGCAGTCCAGATCTTTCACCTATAGAGAACATTTGGTGCATCATAAAGAGGAAGGTGTGACAAAGAAGGCCCAAGACGATTGAACAGTTAGAGGCCTGTATTAGACATGAATGGAAGAGCATTCCTATTTCTAAACTTGAGAAACTGGTCTCCTCAGTCCCCAGACGTCTGTTGAGTGTTGTAAGAAGAAGGGGGGATGACACACAGTGGTAAAAATGGACTTGTCCCAACTTTTTTGGGATTTGTTGACGCCATGACATTTTGAAACAACATATTTTTCCCTTAATCAGTTGCAGAAGTACAGTACATCCAATGAATATTTTCAAGTTAATTAAAATGTATTTCATGATTTACAAGAGATGTTAACAGTACACAATGTAGCTGAATGAACTTTGCTTACTCCCATAGATTAGTGAATGTACATGAATGATACAAACATGTACTTGGAAAACTAAGTTAGGGTTGTGTTTTTAAATATGTAAAATTCAAGGGATTCAAAGTTCTTTATTTGTTATACACACCACATGTGGTACGTGAGGCGGAACAAAATTGTGTACACAGGGTCCCAGGTATATCCATCAAAAGTATAAAATGTAAAAGAAAAACAGTAATAAAATCTAAGATATGAACAAAGAAAAATGTTAATAAAAATACGCTAAGCACCAATAGCATAAAAACAATACGCCGAACAGCAGCAGAAACATGAGACTGTGTGAGCAGATGAGTATGAATGAACACAGCAGCATGAAACAGATCAGCAGCAACATGAAACAGATCAGCAGCAACATGAAACAGATCAGCAGCAACATGATGTGATTTTTCACAGTGATTATCCTGATTTGAGAATCATGAGTCTAACAGCCACAGGGTAGATGCTGTTCCTCAGTCTACTGGTTCTACACTTAATGCTCCTTAACCTCCTTCCTGAGGGGAGCGGGGCAAAAAGTGTGTGTGCTGGGTGAGTGGGGTCCTTCAAGATGCAGGTGGACCTCTTCCTGCATAGAGGTGTAGATGTCTGTTATGGTGGGGAGACTGACTCCAACAGACTTCTGTGCAGCGTTGACCACTCTCTGCAAAGCTTTTCATACTGCAGCTGTTTAGGAAAAAAATACAACAACAACAACAACTGTCATCATTGTAGTGTCCGCGGGAACTCAATAACCACACCGTGTCGCTTCGTGCACCAAACTTTACTGAGCTCAAAACCCCCCACACACACACATTTACCCCATGCCATAAAGCATCTCTTAAAGGCACAGTAACGTCGTAACAAACAGAGCACACCATTACAGACCCCACAAACACATTAAACACTGTGATTTCTGAACACAACATTTTCCCCCCTTCACCCCCCTTGAAAACATAACACTTTGCAAAGAATAACAGATTAAACTGGGCTCAATAAAACACAGATTAATAGATCTTTAGTAACACCATCACCCTGTCACATAGTCCCCAAGCCAGACAGGCGGGGCCCTCAGTCTCTGGGGCCGTGCTGGCTGCTGAGTGGAGTCGGGCAAAGCTGGTGGAGTATCCCCCACCCGAAAAGTCATTGGCCTAGGCTGCCAACCCATTTCCGTTGCTGGGGTCAGCGGTGAAACAGATGCTGGTGGAGCAGGTGCTGGTGGAGCAGGTGCTGGTGGGGTGATGACCCTGTGCAGACGATTTGCGTGCCAACGACTACCATTTTCCAGTCTGTATGTGGCCGGCCCCAATTGCTTAACCACCCGCAGTGGCTCTGACCAGAATGATTTCAGTTTATTTCTCCGATGAAGCCGTTTGATCCTGACCCAATCCCCTGCAGCCAGTGAGGGGGTCTGCACTCGGTGCGTGGCATCAAACCAATCCCCTGCAGCCAGTGAGGGGGTCTGCACTCGGGTCTGCACTCGGTGCGTGGCATCAAACCAATCTTTCATCCGGGCCTGCGAACCCTTCACCTGAGCTCTGGCGTTCTGGAGCTCTGGGCTCCCGCGTGCAGGAGCTGGCTCAGCTCTCAGACAGTCCAGGGGTTGCTTCAGTTCGCGCCCGATCATCAGCATCGCCGGTGAAACTCCTGTAGTGGGATGCTTGGATGCCCGGATGGTCAAGAGGGTTTGGTTGAGAGCGTCGCTGAATGTTCTCCCCTCCTCCAGACAGGCTCTGAGTCCATTTTTGAGAGTTTCATTGAGTCGTTCCACACCACCATTGCTCTCTGGGTGATAAACTGCTGTCCTGATGTGCCTGATGGAGCGTAGTGTGAGGAACTCTGTGAACTCTGCTGAGGTGAACTGGGCCCCATTATCCGTCGTAACAACACTGGGAAGGCCCCAGCGTCCAAACAGGTTGTCCAGGCAGTCTATGATGGTGTGTGCAGTGATGGAGCTCAGTTGACAAACCTCAGGCCACTTCGAGTGAAGATCATGAACAACCAGCAGGTAGCGAGCGTGAGCAGGTGCCCCCTGAAGTTCCCCACAGATGCCGACCTGAATATGTTCCCAAGGTGAAAGTGGCCAAGGGGTCGGGGTGAGAGGGGCTGTGGCAGGCTCACTCACAGCAAAGCCCAGGGCGAGGAACAAGTCTAGGCCCATAATGTTAGCTCCCTTCCGGGTGATGCAGAACTTGGCGTCAGGCGTAAATTGCTGATCATACTGGACAGGGAGGCGGACCACGCCCAGAGTGTCGATGGGAGAGTGACCGTAGCCCAACAGGGTTGTAGTGGCTGCTTCCAGGGGTGTACGGCTGAAGAAACGATCATACGTGCTTTTATTTAAAATTGACACTTTGGCCCCTGTGTCCACGAGGAGCGAGACGTGAGCTGTGCCCACGCGACATGTGCAGAGCTTGAACGATGGCTGCAGAGTCTGTACAGTGTTAATGGGAACCACAGTAGTATCCTGGCGAGCAGGAGAGGAGCGGCAGCAGCGTGCAAAATGATTCAGTTTATCGCATTTATGACAAAGTTTCCCATGTGCAGGACATGACTGGTCTCTAGTTGCATGGTTAGAGGAGCCACAGTTACCACAGCTCCTGGCCCCCCTCCTACTGGGCCCCCTGTCCACTCTCTGCACCTCCAAGCTGCCACTCGGCCAGTCAGCCCCCTCCACAGCCTCTGTGTGATAAACGGCCGATGTTGATGACGTCACTGGTTCGTGCGCCGCGCGGGAGAATTTTCGCGCCTCTGTTAGTGCTGTTTCAAGCTGCTTTCCAATAACCAGAGCGCCCGCCAGCATCATGGAGTCTGGTTCAAGCAAAAGTCTCTCCCTCAGTTGGTCACACGACGTCTTTTCTATCAGCTGATCAACTATGAGTCCCTCTTCTATCGCCCCAAAGTCACAGAGTCTAGCCAGCTCTCGTAGTGCTGAGACGTAGTTGGCTACAGACTCACCCGGTCGCTGCGTCCTCTGACGAAACTCGAAGCGGTGCATCCGCCGGCTCCGCCCGGAGCTGAAATGAGTCCTCAGTGCAGCTGTGGCCGTGGCGTATTTATTGTCCGCTAACGTGAGCGTGGCGAGGATTCTCTGACCCTCCTGGCCCAGACAATGGCGGAGGAGCGCGCACTTCCTCGCTTCCGCCAGTTCAGTGTGTCCCAAAGCCAGCAAGTAGTCCTCGAACGCAGCTCGCCATCTGTCCCACGGGACAGCTGGGTCGCCGGGGACAGGCAGGAAAGGTGGCGGTGGTGGTAACGCGAGTCCGGACATCCTCGTCTGCCAAAATGTAGTGTCCGCGGGAACTCAATAACCACACCGTGTCGCTTCGTGCACCAAACTTTACTGAGCTCAAAACCCCCCACACACACACATTTACCCCATGCCGTAAAGCATCTCTTAAAGGCACAGTAACATGTCGTAACAAACAGAGCACACCATTACAGACCCCACAAACACATTAAACACTGTGATTTCTGAACACAACATTTCCCCCCCTTCACCCCCCTTGAAAACATAACAATCATCACCACCATTCCTTAATGCCTGCACTAACCCTTGTTCATTTTTTTCAGGTCCTCATTTTGGCGGAGGGGTCTGAGCAGAGTGAAGCAGACAGAGTGAAAGTTATCAACAGCTCAGCTCTGCTCTCCGGTTTGAAGGGAAGCACACTTTATCAGATCACAGTCAGAGCCCAGAACAGTGCTGGATTTGGACCCTGGAGCCCCTTTTTTAATATCACCACCAAGAAACCACGTGAGTTTGAACCCAAGACACAATATGTGATCAATTTGCTTCTTTGACTTTGAATTAGTTCTGTTAATTTTTGTTTTGGTGCTTCATATAGAAAGCATATAAATATCTGATGTGGTTTTAGGGGAACATGGAACACTTTATTTGTTTGTTTGTTTGTTTGTTTGTTTATTGTTTGCACAAAAAGAAACAACACACGTAAAAGAAACGTTTTTTTAAAAATGTGCAGGAGAGGTCATAAAAACCCTAATTGGGCTTACAAGCGCACCCCCCCCCCTTCTAAAAAAATAAAGAAAAAAATCATAAGAGCTTTATACATAAACTTACATCTTACTTTAAACACACACAGTTACATACTAAAGCAAAAAATAATAATTGAAATTAAATACATTTAAATTGTCAAAAAATATTAAAATTATAAATAAAATATAAAAAAAACTAATGTGTTAGAAAATCTATAAAGTTTTTTTTAACTTTCTTTTGAATACAGATAATGTTGTACATGATTCACTTAATTGTTTCAAACTGTTCCACAGCACAACACCCTGATACATGAATGAAAATTTAGCAACAGTGGTTCTACAGAAGGGTATATGTAAATCACACTTCCTTCTTGTAGAGTATGAATGATAATAAGAATTGAACTCAAATAAATTATGAAAATATTTAGGTAAAGAAAGTGGAATACATATAACTTTATACATTAGGATTCCTGTTTGATACTTATTCACATCATAGATTGTAAGAATTTCTAATTTTTTAAAGAGAGGTGTGGATGGAGCTAAATATGGCGAGTTAGTGACAATTCTTACAAAAGACTTTTGAAGTTTATGGATTGACTGCAAGTAAGAAGGATAGGTACTAGCCCAAATTAAATTACAGTAAGAAATATGGGGATAAATTAAACTATTGTACAAAGTCAATATAGTACTTGTTTTTAAATATGGTTTAACCTTTTTTATAATACCTAAAGATTTAGAAATCTTCTTATACACTGATTCACAATGATTCTTAAAACAAAGTTTCTCATCAAGATAGACACCTAAAAACTTTGTTGATGAAACATTAGAAAGTAAATGTTTATTAATATAAATTTTAGTTTTTTCTGGATTGTAATTTTTATTCTTATTCTTAAATAAGATGAAATTAGATTTTTTAACATTAAGTGATAGTCTATTTAACTGAAACCACTGAGCAAATTGACTGAGCCCATAATTTGCCTTGCCATTATTATTACCTAGATAATGTAGTATAAACTGAGCAAAATATGATTGATGGCCATACTATTAGTTATTGGCATTATTATTTAGAATGTTGATTATTTATATTTTTCTTTCAGAAATTGCCTTTCCTAACTGCAATGCACCCTACCACAAATTTTTAGCCAGCATTTCAGTTGTCATAGGTGTCTTTTTACATTGTATACATTGTCTTTTGTACAGCTTATTTTTTGTACACTAACTAATAAATTGTCTGCAGTACATGTTTAAATATTCTGACTTTAATTGCTGTATACACCAATAACTCTTATTACATAACGTCATCTAATATTCTGTGACAGTTCTGTGTATCTGCCTTGTAGTGTATTGAAGACAATGAAACAATGAAAACGATGGTAGTAAAAACACAATATATTTAAACATTGACTTTAAAGCATGCAGCGTGAACTACAGTATTGCCAGGTTACCACAAATTTATCAAAACAGTACTTAGTAATACATCCTCACAATCCTGTTCTGTCTGACCATTTTTAAATAACATGCTGGTGACAGTTCTGTGTATCTGCCTTGTAGTGTATTGAAGACAATGAAACAATGAAAACGATGGTAGTAAAAACACAATATATTTAAACATTGACTTTAAAGCATGCAGCGTGAACTACAGTATTGCCAGGTTACCACAAATTTATCAAAACAGTACTTAGTAATACATCCTCACAATCCTGTTCTGTCTGACCATTTTTAAATAACATGCTGGTGAAGATTCTCAGTCGTCCAGGACATGATAAATCAAAAAGGCGTTCAATTCAAGATCAACTGGACTTTATTTGTAACAGAAGACAGAATGAGACAGCGAAACGTCTTCTGTTACAAATAAAGTCCAGTTGATCTTGAATTGAACGCCTTTTTGATTTTTAAATAACATTTGAGTTTACATTAACTGATTACACAACCAAGTAAAGTAAATTTCATCATAGTTGGTGTTTATCAGAGAATGCTGTAACCACATTTAAAGAATCACTCCCATTGTTGTATTTCTCTGTTGCAGACTGTTGCTGTAGAGAGCAGTGACTTTGATAATCTGGTTGATAATTTTACAACTTCAGTGCAAATATCACTTGATTAAACTGATCAGCTGAAAAAGAAATTAATCAGTTAACTCATTGGTTTAATTCTGAGTTACTTTAAAACAGGCATCTAGAAAGCTGGAAAGAAAATGTCGCTCCACTAACATGCAATAATTTTATTTAACTTGGAGAGAAAGTCTGCTAATAAGAAAACTTTCCATAAAGCTAGAACTGTATATTATTAATCTTTAAAAGATGAGAATAAAAATAACCCCAGGTTCCATTTCAGTACTATAGTTAGACTAATGAAAAGTCCTATCTCTGTTGAGCCACAGATCCTTACACCTATAAGCAGTGATGATTTCATGAGATTCTTT
>JBBPBX010013204.1:0-24848 GCA_038048925.1 Garcialebias charrua | reverse complement strand
ATGATTTCATGAGATTCTTTATAAATAAAATGGTTTCAATTAGAGAGATAATTCAAACCATCCTTCTTACTGTTGCCTCTGATTCACTGTCAGATGGGGCAATTTTAGAAATGTCATTAGAAATAGATTTACGTTTGGACTGGTTTTGTCCTCTGAATAGACTATATGCCACGGACTCCCGATCCAGCACTTCCGCAGTCATTACCCAAACGGCGCACTTCCGGTTAGCGGGAATGACAAAGTCAAAGTCAAAGTCAAAAATCCTAATGACTCAAACATAAATGAGTAAATACAATAATAAAACATCTACATACACACCAATAACAACTCTATACACATAGAAATCTACAGTATATAAATCAATAGCAACGTTACCCCTTCGGATAGCCGCGATCCATTGTCGCCCAAACCCCCCCTTGGCGGGAGAACAGAACAGCTGTACCCACCGGTGGGCGGACACAACGGAACTCACTTGTAAATGGTAATGGTAAATGGAGCTTATATAGCGCTTTCCAGCCCCCTATGAGTGGCCCCAAAGCGCTTTACAATACCAACCATCCACCCATTCATACTACACCGGTAGCGGTGGTCTGCCATGCAAGGCGCTGCCAGTCCTACCGGGAGCAACTCGGGGTTAAGTGTCTTGCCCAGGGACACAACGGCACATGGTGTGGGGAACCGGGATTCGAACTTCCAACCTTCTGATCGGGGGCCGACTGCCATTACCACTAAGCCACGGCCGCCCCAGTAGTGCCGGTAGATCGCAGCCACTTCCCGTTTCGGGTCGTTGTCGTGGTCTGCTACAAGGAGCTAACGCTAACAACAACGGCAATGGATAGGAACCGGAAGTGGCGGATGAAACACCCAATGAACATAAGCATAAAATGAAATAATAAAAGTGTAATACTGTCCTGAGTTTTTGCATAGTAGTATAAAAAGTATAAAAAGTATATCTATAAAATAAACTGAAGGTTCTAGCATTGACATTTGCAAAGAGTGGCACAGCAGCATATAAGTTAATGTACACAGTATATGTATGAGGTAGTTGATGTTGGTATAGAGGCAAAGTGGCATATGCAGTGAGGCACATAAGGCACATTTGGCATCCTTAGATAAGGCTAGTCAGAGAATGCTGTATATGTATCTGCAGTAGTGTAGATAAAAGTAGTGTAAATGTAAACAGTAGTAATAAATGTAAAGCAGTAGTAATAAATGTAAACAGTATTAATAAATGTAAACAGTGAATGTAAACAGTAGTATGACTATAGGCAGTAATGTAATACAAACATTAGTGCAAATATGAGAAGTAGTGCAAACTGAATGAACACATGACCGAGAGTTTAGTGAATAACCCGTTTGATGACACAGAGTCCAGTGTTAAAAACTTTGTGTTGAGTGGTAATGTGTGAGAAAGTTTTTTGTGTTAAGGCAGTTCAAATGGGAGGGGAGGCAGAGCAGGCAGAGTGTTTAGCATTCTGACTGCCTGATGAACAGAGCTGTCTCTCAGTCTGCTGGTACGAGCCTGGAGACTCCTCAGTCTCCTCCCTGATGGCAGCAGTCTAAAGCGGCTGTGTAGTGGGTGTGTGGGATCACCTGCCATGCGGTGGGCTTTCCGAGTGAGGCGTTTGCTGTGTAAGTCCTGCAGTGAGGGCAAGGAGGTGCCGACGATCTTCTCAGCTGCTTTCACGATGCGCTGGAGGCTCTTGCGGCAGGATGCAGTGCATGCACCAAACCACACAGTGATGCAGCTGGTCAGGACACTTTCTATGGCACCTACACTTTCTATGTCACAATCCCCCGTGGCATATAGTCTATTGTGGAATAAAAATAGCTTCATCCAAACCATCAATATGTCTAAACCTAAACCTAAACACACCTAAATAACATCCCCATTTTGGATCTGCTTTAAAGAGGGACTAAAAAAAAAAAAAAAAAATTTCACCTGATAAACTCCCTAGAATGTGTCTAAAATGTTGTATAGCACTATGTCTGTGTTAATCTTCACATAATTGTGCGTATTAGTTTAAATCGGCAATATTTGGTCTAAAAACGTGTTTACGGTAACCCTATGGGTTGAACATAGGTATTGCAGCTTAATTTTCTTATTGGTCAAGGACTGTTCACTCTGACGTGTCTTATACACTCTGACGTCACAAAAGTGGTTCAAGCAGAACCAATCCCCTGCAGAGATGAGAAGGTCCGCGCTGTAGTTCATACCTTAAATGGAAGTGGCACATTGCACTCCGGAAAAGTACTGCAAATAAGCATATTATAGTTTTTGGAATGGCACTAGTTATTTGTATATTTTAACTTATTTATTTTAGGAATACTTTTCACTACATCGAAACTATTTGGTTGTATTTCTTTTTTTATGTTGTGATGGACAAGTAATGCATAAAAGCCACGATAGGGCAATGGTGTAGGTGTGGTTCCCTTTATCAGTCATGTCACTCGGTACAACATATATGCTATGGGAAATTGTGCTCCGCGCAGTTACCTGAAGGAATACAATCACGCCTTTACGGCAGGGGCGTCAGAGGCGCGCCAGATGCCCCGCCCTCTGGGTACTTAACCCGCTGACGCCCATCCATCTATCTCTTATTGCCCTTCACCTCGCTTAAACCTGAACTCTCTCTCTTCGTGGGACTTCTCTGTTGCTTCATCGCTCGACCAGAGGGGAGCTTGCTCCCTACACAGAGCGTACAGAGAATTATTCCTGCGTACTACTGGGCTAGCGAAAGCTAGTCCGGTACATTTTTCCTTAACCCCAAAGTTTTTCTTCTCCTCTTTCCACAGACTGTTTCGCTTGACGGCGCTAGATGCGTCACACCGCTACCTCTGCTAACTCGTAGCAGGCTAGCCAGCGAAAGCGACGCAACAGTGGAGACATCTCAAATAAAGAGAAAAAAGATCTTGGAAGGACTCGCTCGTCTTATCTTGGACATGCCTCCGGAGAAAGGAAAGCGAAAGACAAGACTTCCAAAAAAGACCGGCAGGGCGGCGAGCCCAACCTCGCGCGCCTGCCCCATTGGATGCGGTTTTTCCCTCTCAGCGACGGACACCCATGAGGCCTGTCCCGACTGCTTGGGGATGTTGCACGAGAACATGGCGCTGGACGCACCCGAGTCTTGCCCACAATGCAGCCAGATGCTGGAGGCGGTGAGGAGGCACCGGGCGGACTTCGTCGCCAAGACCATGGGGGCTACTGCGGCGCCAGCAGACCCGGACACTAATGAGCCTCTGACTCCCACGCCGGAGCTCGAGAGCATGGCTTTCGATGACAGCACCCGAGTCGAATGGGGCGACAGCCCAGATGTGCTGGCCCCCATGGTAGATTTAACAGTCAAATTTGACACTCGAGGTATGATGAACTAGGACGAGATCTCAATTTCAGCCTCAGGTGAATTTTCTGCGGACGACGCCGACATCGAATACGGGGAAGAGGGAGAAGACCTCTCCCATACCCCGGTGCATGTGCTCCCGGAGACTGACTTTTCCATCCCTGCTCTGTTCGACTTGTGTTACAGAGCAACGGACGTACTGCAGATCCCATGGCCGGAGCCTCCACCTTGTTAACAAATCACGATGTTGGCAGGAATTTATTTTTATTCAAAGCAACAGGCCGCCACGAGGCAAAGGATGCTCGTCTTCCCGGACTTCCTCACAGAGCTGACTCGCACCTGGTCTCAGCCCAGAGCTCCCATGCTGCTGCTGCTCTCGCAGTTTCTCGACGTGGACGGGATGGATGAAGTGAGAATAGCCAATGTGCCTCAAATTCAGGACACGCTGGCATCTCATCTGGCTCCCAAGTCATCCAGGACAAAACCAACTCTCCCTAGCAAGGCCTGTCGAGCTTCGGCTTCTCTGCTCGAGAAATACTGCAGGGCTCAGGGCCTTGCGGCATGCGCAATGAACGCGTCCGCAATGATGCAAGCGTACCTGGCTGAAAAACTATAGGAGCTCCAAGTAACAGCAGACAAGCAAGCTGCCGCAGAGCTACTGGATGAAGCCTGTAGGGCAACAGACTTTGTGTTCAGCATGATGGGGACAACAGCTGTTGCACAAGGTAGAGGAATGGCGGAGGTGGTCATCGCAATACGCCATCTGTGGATGACCATAACTGACCTCCCAGAGGGACAGAAAATTCCTTTTCTCCACCATTCGATAGAACCGACGAGACTTTTTGGAAAAGCGTTGGATCGAATTCAGACCAGGTTGGACCAGAGGCGCAAACAGGCTGAAGCTCTCCGGGTGGGTATCCCCAGGAGAGCCTTCGCCCTCCCAGGGAGTCAGCTGGGAGCAGAGCACCGCAACCTCGACACTACTCAGCCGCACGTGCCCCACTGCAAAAGCGGCCGTCGTACGAGGTCGAGCACCGGCAGAGACCACCGGGTCCACCTCGGACCGAACACGCCTGGAGTAAGAACAGATTTGTTCCCCGCCAGGCGGACCGGTACAGAACCTCTTCGGCCAATCGGGACACCAAACAGAAGCGTGCCTGATGAACCAGGACCGCTTCTTAACTTTACACGATCACCCGCACACGCGGTACGGGAAATGATCTTTTCACGTCCAGACTATGTTTGTAACACGGTACAAAAAGCTGGTGACTTTGTTTCAGACACAAATCATGTTCTTTCTGCTGTGAGTGACATAAAGTCAAATATGTCATTACACATAATAATAATAATAATAATAATAATAATAATAATAATAATAATAATAATAATAATAATAATAAATTCAATTTGTACCGCACTTTTCATTAATAAAAATCTCAAAGTGCTACATAAGCACGAATAAAGCTAAAAAACAGCCCCTCTCTGTTTTCTTGACTCAAAAAAACAACAACAACAAACACAGTAACATCAGCAGAACGGTCCCCTCCGTTCTTCCAGTCGATATAAAGGGCGGGGGCCATCTTCCCCCCTCCCTCACGGCTCACGGGGTGTTAGCCTAATTGATAAACCCCAGCAGGGTGCCTCTGTTCTGTCTGCAACAGACAGGCCCAGAGACGCCTGCGAGCAGGCCCATCACTCCTCATAGAGACAGGTGAGGGGGGTCACGTGCTCCAGCCCCCGCTCTGTTCTAAACCACGGGGCCAGCAATACACAAATCAAACAAACCCATGACACGTCCGCGCTCCAGGGGTGCGCGCCGACAGAATCCGATGACCCACTTTCCTGGCCACCTATTCATCGGACACAAGTAAGGGACGGGGGAGCCACAGCAGAAGCCCGCAGGCCAACACCAGTATCACACGTTCACAAAGGCAGTTGTGATGAAACTGCAGCGTGTGTAAACATAAAGTCTGCTCAACATAAAGGACCATCTTCTCCACATTCTCATGCTGAAGCGGTCCCCTTATTCTCAATGGACGACATACCATGCTCAAACAATGATCCTGCAGCGTGTGACCGTACTCACTGTGCTGACCCAACCAGGAAACGGGCTGGAGTCAGGAGATCTGCTCGTTTACAAAACTTGCAACCCATTCCGATCCATGACCCCCAACAAAAAGAGGAAAAACAGACATTCTGTTCAGCTTTTGTCTAATGATGACAGCAGATTGCCTCTACCTCCAAACACTCTCGATCAGAGTAGTATGGAGATACATCTGCAGAAAGGCCCTCTCCCTAACGTGGTTGACCTTCAAGGGACCACAGAAATTAGGGCCCTTGAGGGAGAGCTTGTTCCACCACCGGCTCCTCTCCAGGGATCCTCCACATCACCGGAAGGAACAGTTTCGCCACTTAGGCTGAGAACTGTGGCAAATTTCAGCTTGGTGGCGGAGAGGAACAAGCTGATGGCCTCAGGCCTGCCAGAGAACATGGTAAAAACCATTCAAAACGCACGAGCTGTGTCAACACAGTCTCTCTACGCCCGGAAATGGCATATTTTTTAAGCTTGGTGCACAGAAAGAAATATTATTTCTTATTCATGTAACTTGGCCCAGCTCCTCACCTTTCTTCAAGACTTGTTGGAAAAAGGTTGCTCTTTTTCAACGATTAAGGTGTTCCTATCAGCAATTTCAGCTTGTCACAAGGGCTGGGGGAGCAGAACGCCTGGCGCGCACCCGCTCATAATAAGATTTATGAAGGGCGTGCTAAGGAAGAGACCCCCCAGCAGGATCTTGACCCCTGGATGGGATCTTAGTATGGTCTTGGGGGCTCTCTGTGACCCCCCATTCGAACCACTGAGCGACATTAAGATAGATTTATTATCTTATAAGACCGCTCTTCTCCTGGCTCTTTGCTCGGTAAAACGTGTGGGTGACTTCCACGCTTTGTCCGTACATCCAATGTGTACCAGGTTCGCCTCTGACTGGTCAAAGGTCACCCTAAGGCCTAATCCTCCATATATCCCCAAGGTTTTGACTTTAAACCCCAGAAGTCTGGACTTTGATCTCTCTTCTTTTCCACCTGCTCCTATCCTCACTCAGGGACAGGAAAAGCTGAAGGCTTTCTGCCCCGTAAGAGCTTTAAGCACTTACATGCAGAGAACAGCCGAATGGAGAAAAACAAATCAACTGTTTGTGTGCCTTGCTGCACCAGCTACAGGAAAGACCCTATCAAAAGAGCGCCTCTCACACTGGGTGACTGAGGCCATAAAAAGGACATACAGTAGCAAAGGTCAACAGGTGCCCTCTGGAGTACGTGCCCACTCCACTCGGAGCTTGGCCACCTCGTGGTCACTGTTCAAGGGTGTACCAGTTGCAGACATCTGTGCTGCTACGAACTGGAGCTCAATGAACACATTTGGCGTGATTGTATTCCTTCAGGTAACTGCGCGGAGCGCAATTTCCCATAGCATTTATGTTGCACCTCGTTCCCTTCCTTCAGGGAACATGAGTTATGGTGTAAGAGGGCCGAGATACACTCGAGCGTCCTCACGATACGCCTATACGCAGCGTACGTACGTCAAGGCAAATGCGTAGCCCTGCGTAGCCCCTCAGGGCATGTACGCGCAAAGCTTTTTTTTTACGTCCGCGTGCGCAATACGCGGTGTCTGACCATAAATTCCCCTTCTTTATCGCTGATCGGGCCTTTTCTTTTGTTTTTTTGCCTAAAGTCATGTAACCGCTTCTTCCTCCGTTCACTCCATGAATGAAATGAATGAATTCAGGTCCTACCTGGGTGCGCAATGTTTTAAATATCCCTGGTGGGCTGTGTGCTGCAGGAAAAGCACTCCCTGTTATTATTTTTATTTCTGAGAGAACTTTTTACAACATATATAGTAGAAACACCGCATGAACACCGCCGCGGTCTTCAAGGAGCTACATGAGCTGACTGAGAAAGCTGTCTGTCAATCATTTCAGTAGGCGTGTCAGCAAGTGACCAATCAGCGAGCTCAGTTGAGTCCCCTCCGTGTGCAGCTGCTCATATTACAACAAGGAGAACGCAAGCTTTTTAAAGCTGAATAGTTTATGAAGTATAGCAGCAAAACACATGCGCACAATATGCGCGCGTAGAGTGGCGTACCTGAGGACGCTCAAGTGTATCTCGGCCTTAACTTTCAGGTTTTGAGTCCGACAGACCCAGGTTCGAACCCCGGTCACGGAATACCTTGTGGTATTATTTTTTATTTTAATTTTAGGCCTTTTGTTTTGGATAGATCGGGTTGGGATAGATACGTATATCTACATATTTATTCTTTGTTTTTGCTTGCTGTAAGTTGTTTGCTGGAGTTTTACTTTGTTTTAGTTTGTTGAGGGGGCGTGATTGCACCTCCTCCCCTCCATGTCTCTCGACACTCCCATTTTCATGAGGGATTTTGAATCTGCTCTGGGGGTGGAGTTACCATTTCACAGTGTGTTGAGGACCTCTTTAATTAGTATATAATCAATTGTTATGTATCACAACCCTTTCAGGTTGCTGTAATTAAACTAGGGATGGGGCCGATCCGATCCAGTACTGTATCAATATCCGATACAAGCATAATTTAGGTATCGGATTTTCCGATCCAATCTGCCGATATTTCCGATACTTCCTGTATGTCAGAGAGCATGTATGTTGCACCATACTCTGTAAATTCTATCTTAACATTGTGTGAGGTAAACCCAGATAAGAAACTCTGAGCCTCACTACAGGTAACACCCAAACTAATAGCATACAAGAGGCAGGTCTATACCACAGACGTCCTTCTGATTCATGGTGCAGCCCGGAACACTAGTCTAAAATACTGCTAAGCATTATGGGAAATCAACACTACTCCCTATTTTATAGTTTTGTTTTTGATTGTGGCACTATGAGTTGTAATTCTTGTTGAATTTGATCAACGGATACAGATTAAAGGTTGAATGAATGAAAATTATTACAGCCTCCTATACCTGAACGCTGATATCGGATCGGAAAAGTATCGGTATCCGTCGATAACCAGATTTAAGTATCGGTATCGGATCGGAAGTAAGAAATGTGGATCGGTGCATCCCTAAATTAAAACATTACTTTTAAAACTTGATATTGATTCAGGAGTGCTGGCCAATTAGAGACCTATATCTAATCTAACATTCATAAAAAAAATATATTGAAAAAATAGTTGTAAAACAGTTTTTTGAACATTTGAACATAATCTGTTTGAAGAGATTCAGTCAGAGTTTCGAGCTCATCATAGAAAAGAAACAGCACTAGTGAAAGTCACTAATGATATTCTCATGGCCTCAGACAATGGACTTATGTATATACTGGGCCTGTTAGACCTCAGTGCTGCATTTGATACAGTTGTTCATAATATTCTACTACAGAGACTTGAATATCCATCCATCCATCCATCTTCTTCCGCTTATCCGGGGTCGGGTCGCGGGGGTAGCAGCCTAAGTAGGGAGGCCCAGACTTCCCTCTCCCCAGCCACTTGGAGCAGCTCCTCCGGGGGAATCCCAAGGCGTTCCCAGGCCAGCCGAGAAACATAGTCCCTCCAGCGTGTCCTGGGTCTTCCTCTGGGTCTCCTCCCGGTGGGACATGCCCGGAACACCTCACCAGGGAGGCGTCCAGGAGGCATCCTAACCAGATGCCCGAGCCACCTCAACTGGCTCCTCTCGATGTGGAGAAGCAGCGGCTCTACTCCGAGTCCCTCCCGGATGACTGAGCTTCTCACCCTATCTCTAAGGGAGAGTCCAGCCACCCTGCGGAGAAAACTCATTTCAGCCGCTTGTATCCGAGATCTTGTTCTTTCGGTCATAACCCAAAGCTCATGACCATAGATGAGGGTGGGAACGTAGATCGATCGGTAAATTGAGAGCTTTGCCTTTTGACTCAGCTCTCTCTTCACCACGACAGACCGGTACAGCGCCCGCTTCACTGCGGACGCTGCACCTATCCGCCTATCGATCTCACGCTCCAGTTTTCCCTCATTCGTGAACAAGATCCCGAGATACTTAAACTCCTCCACTTGGGGCAGGACCTCCTCCCCGACCCGGAGAGGGCATGCTACCCTTTTCCGGCTCAAGACCATGGCCTCGGATTTGGAGGAACTGATCCTCATCCCGGCCGCATCACACTCGGCTGCAAACCGCTCCAGTGAAAGTTGTAAATCACGAACTGATGAAGCCAGTAGGACCACATCATCTGCAAAAAACAGAGAAGCGATTCTAAGGTCACCAAAACGGATCCTCTCAACACCTTGGCTGCGCCTAGAAATTCTGTCCATAAAAGTTATGAACAGAATCGGTGACAAAGGGCAACCTTGGCGGAGTCCAACTCTCACCGGAAACGAGCCTGACTTACTGCCGGCAATGCGGACCAAGCTCTGACACCGGTCGTACAGGGACCTAACAGCCCATATCAATGGGCCTGGTACCCCATACTCCCGGAGTACCCCCCACAGAACCCCCCGAGGGACGCGGTCGAATGCCTTCTCCAAGTCCACAAAGCACATGTAAACTGGTTGGGCAAACTCCCACGCACCCTCCAGGACCCTGTTGAGGGTGTAGAGCTGGTCCAGTGTTCCACGACCAGGACGAAAACCACACTGCTCCTCCTGAATCCGAGGTTCGACTATCCGACGGACCCTCCTCTCCAGAACCCCTGAATAGACCTTACCAGGGAGGCTTAAGAGTGTGATCCCCCTATAGTTGGAACACACCCTACGGTCCCCCTTTTTGAATAGGGGAACCACCACCCCAGTCTGCCAATCCAAGGGAACTGCCCCCGATGTCCACGCAATATTGCAGAGTCGCGTAAGCCAACACAACCCTACAACATCCAGAGCCATAAGGAACTCCGGCCGAATCTCATCTACCCCCGGAGCCTTGCCACCGCTGAGCTTTTTAACCACCTCGGCGACCTCAGCACCAGAGATCGGAGAACCCAACCCAAAGTCCCCAGGCTCAGCTTCCTCAGTGGAAGACGTGCCAGTAGGATTGAGGAGGTCTTCGAAGTATTCCGCCCACAGACTCACAACATCCCGAGTTGAGGTCAGCAGCATGCCACCCCCACCATAAATGGTGTTGGTCGCGTACCTCTTTCCCCCCCTGAGACTTGAATATGATATTGGAATTACAGGACCGGCTCTATTGTGATTTAAATTATATTTGTTTGGGTAGATTTCACTTTGTAAATGTAAATACTGCATTTTCTTTATACACTAAAGTGTATAAAGAACATACTACCCCAAGTATGCCTCCACTTGGGGTAGGGATGAGGTCCTGCCACAAGTGGAGGAGTTTAAGTATCTCGGGGTCTTGTTCACGAATGAGTGAAAACTGGAGCGTGAGATCGATAGGTGCAGCATCCGCAGTGAAACGGGCGTTGTACCGGTCTGTCATGGTGAAGAGAGAGCTGAGTTGAAAGGCAAAGCTCTCAATTTACCGATCGATCTACGTTCCCACCCTCATCTATGGTCATGAGCTTTGGGTTGTGACCGAAAGAACGAGATCTCGGATACAAGCGGCTGAAATGAGTTTTCTCCGCAGGGTGTCTGGACTCTCCCTTAGAGATAGGGTGAGAAGCTCGGTCATCCGGGAGGGACTCGGAGTAGAGCCGCTGCTTCTCCACATCGAGAGGAGCCAGTTGAGGTGGCTCGGGCATCTGGTTAGGATGCCTCCTGGACGCCTCCCTGGGGAGGTGTTCCGGGCATGTCCCACCGGGAGGAGGCCCAGAGGAAGACCCAGGACACGCTGGAGGGACTATGTTTCTCGGCTGGCCTGGGAACGCCTTGGGATTCCCCCAGAGGAGCTGCTCCATGTGGCTGGGGAGAGGGAAGTCTGGGCCTCCCTACTTAGGTTGCTACCCCCGCGACCCGACCCCGGATAAGCGGACGAAACTGGATGGATGGATGGATGGAGTCATGGAGTTCCTCAGGGTTTAGTGCTTGGACCAATACTCTTTAACACTAGAATGACTGAATTTTCAAGATCCCGTGGACAAACCCCCTCCTTCTCCTCAACCATTAGTAGGCCATTAACTGCCTTTTGTTATTAATATGCGTGCACACAACTCAGACACCCCCACCACACCAGACTGCATTCCAATGTTTCCACCAGGTAAGTAAGACTCTGCTTGCACTTCCCCCCTTAGTCAGAAGAGAGGCCCTGACCTGAATTCACACATAACAGACCCTGAAGTTATCTCACAGTTGAACATTTTGGGACATCCACTGAACGGAAAGCTTTGTCTGCTCCAGAACAATTTTATGCATAAAATTGTCTTATTCTGCTGTGCTGATTATCCTGTAACCCTGATGTTCTGTCAAATAAATTATTTTGCTTACAAGTACTGTCTCTCTCCTTGTCCTTGGCACATGTATATACGGTGCGTGCCGGCACATGCAGGTGGCCCATTGCTATGTTCTACAACATGCTTGACCTATTGTTGTCCGTCACCTGACGGACCGACACAGCTCACATGACATGAAGTCAACTGACGGACCGACATAAATCACACGACATGTGGTCAACTGATGGACCGACACAGGTCACAAGACCTGAGGTCCACTGACGGACCTACACATGTCACATGACCTGAGGTCAACTGACGGACCGACATAGGTCACACGACATGAAGTCAACTGATGGACCGACACAGGTCACATGACATGAGGTCAACTGACGGTCCGACACAGGTCACATGACATGAGGTCAACTGACGGACTGACACAGGTCACATGACCTGAGGTTAACTGACGGACCAACACAGGTCACATGACCTGAGGTCAAGTGACGGACCAACATAGGTCACATAACATGAAGTCAACTGACGGACCGACACAGGTCACATGACATGAGGTCAACTGACGGACCGACACAGGTCACATGAACTGAGGTCAAGTGACGGACCAACATAGGTCATATCAGTGACGTGCGGTCAGGGGCGGCAAGTGAGGCAACGCCTCCCCTGTCATCATGGAAAGAAAAAAATAAATTTGAAAAAACAAATGTAATTATTGTCTTTATCCTTTGATTTGTACTATAAACTTATTTTACTAAAACCTAAACCAGTTTTAAGTTGATTTTTATTCAAAATTGTCGATTTTTCTTAGCGTTCAAATACTGAGATGAGACGTGCAGACCTGCGCAGAGAGGCACTGCGCAGGAGAGGCACCAGCAGCTTCACTTCAGATTGCGCACTTACTCAGGTGACGTGCTGCAGGCTGCTGCTGTGTGAGCGATTTGGGAAGGCAGGAAAATTCCTGCCTCTTATGTCGCTATTAAAATGTCCAAATACTTTTGCTATATAAACTACATTTCTATAGTTTAGCTGGTGAATATAATGTCTCGTGTTTTTGTCTAAAACTGTATCTGTGCGCTGATTGATCTCATAAAACGGCTGTGAAGGTGTCAGGTTACATCCACACACACACACAGGCAGGCGAGCCTCTGGAGGCGGGGCTACTGAGCTCAGGGTTCTGCTCCTTCAGCCTCGCGCTGCAGGAGGAAAAGTGACAACGCAAACAGAGCAAAAAGAGTAACTTTTCACAATCTACAAATATCTAGAACATTAAACACTTAACTAAAAGTTTTAGTATTTTGTTAACAATTTAGTTTTGATCATTTTTAAACATCAGCACAGAGTTTACATTTTTAACATGATTTCCCAAAACATTCCACAATTCAACTCCCTGTATTGAAATAAACCGTCCCTTCAAACTAGTCCTATACCTTGGCTTTGCAAAAATTTCAGTTCCCTTTAGACTGTAGCAGCTTTCTCTCTTAACAAAATACATTTGAACATTTGAGGGTTCTATTACTAACAAAATATTATAGTCCACCAAATCATTAACCTTCAGTACTTTGAGTTGTTTAAATAATATATTATATGACATTAAGGCTTTCTTGTAATAATTCTCACAGCTCTTTTCTGTAAAATAAAAATAGATTTTGTTATAGTTTAATTTAATTTATAAGTAAAAGTAAGACTAAAATAAGTTTTTCTCCAAATTAAATGTGCTTTTTTGTGTGCTACAGTTTGTATGTGTAAAGATTGCTGATATGACATTTTAAACACAACTGCTGCCAATCAAATGGCGAATAAACTACTCTGTAGGGTTCATGTAGCCTGGCCCTCGCCTTCCTGCACAGCTCCGCTCAATTCTCATTTCCCTTCACTTGAAGCGAAGTGAAGGACAGGGTGTGGTTTTAACCAGGCTAGGGTTCATGTATTATAAAAGAAGAAAATAATGCTATCCAAAGTATCCAAAGCGCTGAAGAAGCTATGGCAGACAGAAGCCAAAACGTGGAGAACATTTTTTGTCTGTTTTCTATTATACGTATGGAAAAAAAAACTGCACAGTGCCTCACCAGCCATGAACCTCACCGCACGTCACTGGGTCATATGACCTGAGGTCAACTGACAAAACAACATAGGTCATACAACATGAGGTCAATTGATGTACCGACATAGGTCACATGGCATGAGGTCAACTGACGGACCGACACAGATCACATGACCTGAGGTCAAGTGACGGACCAACAAAGGTCACATGACCTGAGGTCAACTGAAAAAACAACACAGGTCACACGACATGAAGTCAACTGACGGACCGATACAGGTCACATGACCTGAGGTCAACTGATGGACTGACATAGGTCACATGACTTGAGGTCAACTGACGGACTGACACAGGTCAAACGGCATGAGGTCAACTGACGTAACAACACAGGTCACATGACCTAAGGTCAACTGACACAACGACACAGGTCACATGACATGAAGTCAACTGATGGACCAACACAGGTCACACGGCATGAGGTCAACTGACGTACCAACACAGGTCACATGACCTGAGGTAAACTGACACAATGACACAGGTCACATGACATGAAGTCAACTGACGGACCGACACAGGTCACATGACCTGAGGTCAACTAACGGACCAACAGGTCACACGACATGAGGTCAACTGACGGACCGACAGAGGTCACATGGCCTGAGGTCAACTGACGGACCGACACAGGTCACATGACCTGAGGTCAAGTGACGGACCAACATTGGTCACATGACCTGAGGTCAACTGACAAAACGACACAGGTCACATGACATGAAGTCAACTGATGGACCGACATAGGTAACACGGCATGAGGTCAACTGACATGCCAACACAGGTCACATGACCTGAGGTCAACTGACGGACCGACACAGGTCACATGACATGAAGTCAACTGACGGACCGACACAGGTCACATGACCTGAGGTCAACTGACGGACCAACACAGGTCACACGACATGAGGTCAACTGACGGACCGACACAGGTCACATGACCTGAGGTCAACTGACGGACCGACACAGGTCACATGACCTGAGGTCAAGTGACGGACCAACACAGGTCACATGACCTGAGGTCAACTGACAAAACGACACAGGTCACACGACATGAAGTCAACTGACGGACCGACACAGGTCACATGACCTGAGGTCAACTGACGGACCGACACAGGTCACATGACCTGAGGTCAACTGACATACCGGTATAATAGATCCAGATTTCACATGTATATATGGTGTGGCCCATTGCCGTGTTCTACAACATGCTTGACCTGGCAGCGATAAATGCTTATGTGTTATACAAGGCCTGCACTGGGTCCAAGGATTTTGGACTGAGGGGTAGGAGGTGGGGGGGGGTGTAGATGTAGAATTAATGGGTCATTAGCAGTGTCATTAGCATGTGAATCGACATTGTATAGCCCACTGAAAGGGACCGGGGGATTTAGAAGCCAAGTTCACTTGCGCAAAAAAGTGCGGCCTTAGTCAAATTGGTGTTAAATATGCTTCCATTTGTTTTGTTTTGTTTTTTGAATGTCCAGAGGACCAGACTTAGCTTTTTTAGATTTTTCTGCCTAGATTATTGAGCATGCATCAGGGTATGCTTCCATTAGGTAGATATTAAACAGCATGGGATAATTTTTCATTGTTATGCTGATCTTTTTCTTCTTTCAGCTTTTCCCTCTTCAGGGGTCGCCACAGTGAGTCATCCTCCTCCACCTCACTCTGGCCTCTGCATCCTCTGTCCTCACTCCACCTACCTTAATGTCCTCTCTAACTGCATCCATATATCTCCTCTTTGGCCTTCCTCTTTGTCTTTTTCCAAGCAACTGCGTGTCTAACATCTTTCTACCAATATACCCACTGTCCCTCCTCTTGACATGTCCAAACCATCTCAGTCTGGCCTCCCCAACTTTATCTCCCAGTTGTTCAACATGTGCTGTACCTGTGATGATCTCATTCCTAATCTTATCCACGCTTTTCACTCCTAAAGAGAACCTCAGCATCTTCATTTCTGCCACTTCCAGTTCTTTCTCCTGTCTTTTTGTCCATGTCTCTGTCTCCAGACCATACACTGTAGCTGGTCTCACCTCTGTCTTGTAAACATTTCCTTTGATCTTTCCTGACACCTTTTTGTCACAAATCACCCCTGAAACTTTTCTCCATCCACTCCATCATGCCTGGACTCTCTTTTTCACTTATTTACCACATTCTCCATTTTCCTGGATAGCGGACCCCAAGTACTTGAAGTCCTGCACCTTTGTGACCTCTGCTCCTTGTAGCCTCACTGTTCCACTGGCCTCAGTCTCATTCACACACATGTACTCTGTCTTACTACGGCTGACTTTCATTCCTCTTCTTTCAAGTGCATACCTCCACCTCCCCAAGTTCTCTTCCACCTGTTCCTTGTTCTCACCACATACCACAATGTCATCTGCAAACATCATAGTCCATGGGGATTCCAGCCTGACCTCATCTGTTAATCGGTCCATCACCAGAGCAAACAAGAAGCGGCTCAGAGCCGATCCTTGATGCAATCGCACATCCACCTCGAAGCTATATGTCACTCCTACAGCACATCTCACACTGTCCTGCTGTCTTCATACATGTCCTGTACCAGTCTAACATACTTTTCTGCCATTCCAGAATTTCTCATGCAATACCACGCCTCCTCTCTTGGCACTCTGTTATAAGCTTTTTCAAAATCCACAAAGACACAATGGAGTTTTTTCTGACTCTCTCTGTACTTCTCTATCAACATCCTCAAAGCAAATATGGCATATGCAATGCTCTTTCTTGGCATGAAAGGTGCCATACTGCTGCTCACAGATAGTCACCTCTCATCTGTCTTGCTTCCACAACTCTCTCTCAGATCTTCATCATGTGGCTCATCAACTTAATTCCCCTGTAGTTGCTACACCTCTGTACATCACCCTTGTTCTTAAAAATGGGCACCAGCACACTTCTTCTCCATTCCTCAGGAATTTCCTCACCCACATATATGCCATTGAATATTTGAGTCAAAAACCTCACTGTCATTTCTCCAAGACATTTCCAAACCTCCACTGGTATGTCATCAGATCCTACTGCGTTCCCCTTCTTCATTCTTTTCAGAGCTTTCCATACTTCACCCTTACTAATCTTTCCCACCTCCTGGTCAACAGTTTCTATGACCTCTACTCTTCTTTCTCTTTCATTCTCTTCATTCATTAGCTCCTCAAAGCACTCCTTCCATCTTCCCGTCACATTCTCCTCACTTGTTAGGACATTACCATTCCTATCTTTAATAAGCCTAACCTGTTGCACATCCTTTACAGCCTGATCACTCCGTCTTGCCAATCAGTACAAGTCCTCCTTACCCTCTTTAGTGTCCAGTCTCCCATTCAATTGTACGCCCTCTGCTTTGCCTTAGCTACTTCCCTCTTTGCTCTATGTCCCATCTCCTTATATTTCTGTCTCCTCTCTTCAGTCCTCTCACTGTCATATTTTTTCTTGGCTAATTTTTTTCTTTCAATGGCGTCTTGCACTTCATTTTTCCACTACCGGTTTTCCTTATCTTCCATTCTCTGTCCAGATGACACACCAAATACCTTCCTACCTGTCTCTCTAATTACTATTACTGTAGTAGCCATCATTTGGAAGCTCTTTCTTACCACCCAGAGCCTTTAACAGCTCATCTCTGAATTTCTCACAACATTCTTCCTTCTTCAGCTTCCACCATTTGGTCTTCTTCTCTAATTTTATTATTTTTCTCTTCTTCACAACAACAGTCATTCTACACACAACCATCCAATGCTGTCTGGTCACATTCTCTCCTGTCAAAACTTTACAGTCTCCGATCTCTCTCAGGTTTCCTCTTCTGTACAGAATGTAGTCGACCTGCGTATGTTATACACCTGAAACGGGGAAAGGTGAAACAAACACAGACAAAGTGTCACTTCTGTCACATCCAGTGTTGTTAATTTGAAAATAGTTTTCAGTATAACATTGTCACATAAAAAAACAAATTTGGTTACAAAAAAAATTTAACCACAATAATAATAATAATGAATTTAATTTATAACGCACTTTTCATTAATGAAAATCTCAAAGTGCTACAAAGTGCAACAAAATTAAAGGTCAAATAAAACAAATGATAAAACAAGTAAAATCAATAACAGTATCAACTAAGGTCAAAGATTCATTCAACTTTTATTTAGTCAGGTAAATCTTTTGAACCTCATGGGCTCATTTACGAAAGCGACCTGCTAAAACTAAAGAACAATGAACAGCAGTGGTAGAATTTCCTTAAACAATAAACAATAAACAAACAAACAATAAACAATAGAAAACAAAAGAGAGAAAAAAACAAAAGAAAGTTTTTTTTTTTTTTTTAACAAAGTATCAAAAAACTAGCAAAACATTATAAGGTAGACGTATAAAATCAAAGACAGGAACAAATCTGCATTGGTTTTTGCCAGGATTCCAACAGATTCTGAAAACCATTTAGAGAAGTCAAGGTCGAGAGCTTCAGATCTTTTTGTAAGATATTCCATGAAGCAGGAGCGGAGTAGGAGAAGGCCCTTTTTCCAAGTTCAGTCCTCACTGACGGAACACTGCAGGTAATCATGTCCTGAGAGCGCACACTGTAGCTGCACTCACGCAAAGACATGTAGGAGGAGATGTATGAGGGCAGCAGACCAAGAAGTGATTTAAAGATGAAAATGTACCAGTGGAAGAGTCTGCGTGAGGTTAATGATGTCCAGTTAACCAGTGAATACAGGGTGCAGTGGTGGGTACGATAATCACAACCAGTTATGAATCTTAGTGCACCATGATAGACAACATCCAACATCCGCAGGGTGCTTGTAGGAGCATTCATGTAGAGAATGTCACCGTAATCAATGGAGGGAAGGAAAGTCACAGACACAAGGCGTTTCCTAACATTCAGTGATAGACATGATCTGTTTCTGAAAAAGAAACCCAGTTTAACTTTCAGTTTCTTCACTAGGTTTTCCACGTGGAGTTTAAAAGAGAGATGTGAATCGATCAGGATACCCAGATATTTATAGGAATCAACAAACTCAATAGGGACACCATTTGAAGATAAAATCAGAGGAGGATCTGCTGGAACCGCCTTCCTATTTGAAAAAAACATCCCTTTTGTTTTATCAGCATTTAGGACAAGTTTGAGACGGAACAAATCTGACTGGATGATGTCAAAAGCGGATTGCAGTAACTGGAAAGCCTTAGCAACTGTTTTAGCTCGGCAGTAAACAACTGTATCATCAGCATAGAAATGTAAGGATGCATCAGGGATGCAGTGACCTACATTAGCTATGTAGATTGTAAAGAGAGTGGGTCCTAAAACTGAGCCTTGTGGTACACTATTTTTAACTGTTAAATAGCTGGAAGAAGTACCATTATGTTGAACACATTGCCTCCGATTGGAAACATACTGTAGTTAGAAAACCAACCAATGGTGTGATCAGAGAAACCGATTTCTGAGAGCTTATGACACAGATAGAAGATAGAATCATCGCTTGAAAAGAAAGGTCTTCAACCCGCTCTTAAAGTTAACCAGTGACTGTGGAGCCCTCAGGCAGTCAGGAAGTGAGTTCCATAGGCGGGGGGCAGCCACACTGAAAGCCCAGTCTCCCATGGTCCTTAATTTGGTTCTCGGAATGTGAAGGAGATTACCGTTCTGTGACCGCAGAGACCGGGTGGAACCACACAACATTAATTGCTCAAGATGTCTTTGTGCCAACACAAACCAATACTGCATTTATATCTTCAGCATGATCAGCAGACTACACAACTACAGCATTGTATATAAACCTTACATGTAACATTTTGAAAACATAAATCAATCATCTATGCATCATACATATCTAACTAGACTGATGTATTAAAAAATTACAGATATTAACATTATTTCACTCATATAAAATACAACATCTTAACCACAAAATATCTTCCCTAGCTATGAACATTGCACACAAACATTGTGAGTATACCTGCATGGCAACTGTGCAATGGGACATAGTTGGCAAGAAAAATATGTTGAGTAAACTCTTATCAAAGCCACAGTTACTCAAGCTGTTAATGTTACTGTAGACATTTCCTACTTGTTTTCTAATCTCAGTGACCATAAATCTAGTTATAAAACTGGTAACAGTCAGAATTTTTACCTGAAAAGGGGAAAGGTGAAACAAATACAGACACAGTGTCACTTCTGTCACATCCAGTGTTGTTAATGGGTGAGCAGGAGCAACACATTTCACCTGTGTTAGTTTAGACATAACTAATCCAAACACGAGCAGTAAATAAAACTCTCAAAACGTAAATTTTGGAATTGTATAACTCTCTAAAGTCTATAAACAATCATATTCAGAAAAGTAACATTAAAGAAAATATATTGGGCCAAGATGGTGTAGAGGCAAGGCTGCCGACTTGGGACCCGAAGGACACAGGTTCAAACCCCGGCCCCGGCCACTACACACCTTGGGGTGTCTATGAGTGCACACCTATTTCCCCAACTCCCCGTGTGCTTTCTATGGCTGCTCACTGCACCACCTGGTGGTGGTTGGGTTAAATGCAGAGACGAATTTCATCTTGTATGGGAAACATACACAGATTACAAAAATGTGACATTTATTTATATTGAAGACGTTTCTGCTACTGCATCATTCTGTGACCTTTGAACTGCAAGACCAGGAAAATTGGTCATAGATATTTAGAGCAGCAATCACAATGCATCTTATTCCCATGAATTTCTCTTTAACTGAAGAATGGATTATGGTGTGTTTGTTCCCTTTACATTTCCCAAATACTACCATGAACTAAATACAATTTTAGCTAAATAATACAAAACAATAATATTTTTCTTAATGTGTTTTTATTTGTTTTACTGAAACAATTTTATAAACACTACATGTACTCCTTCCTCCACTTTTTTTAGGTCACTATATATTCCTCCCTCATTTGGAAATAGGTATTGACTATAGCCATTTCCATTCTCTTGGCAAAATCCACCTGTCCTTCCTGGTTTCTTTCCTGGACACCAAACCTACCCATCACTTCCTCATCCCCTCTGTTTCCTTCACCAACATGTCCATTCAGGTCTGCTCCGATCACCACTCTTTCCTCCCTGGGAATACTCTCTATAACTTCATCCAAATCTTTCCAAAATGTATCTTTCTCCTCCCCATCACATCCAACCTGTGGAGCATAACCACTGACTATAATCAAAAAGGCATTCAATACAAGATCAACTGGACTTTATTTGTTGCAGAAAACGTTTCGACTCCTATTCAGGAGGCTTTTTCAATTCAATGAAACAAACTGTGAGAGTTTGGAGTTATAACAGAACCACGCACCATCATATGTAAATTGCAAGCTGAGGTAAAACATACATGTAAATTGACAGATCACACCTTAACAGTAGGGGGTTCCCTTGAGGACTCTGACAGAAGACACAACACTGTATGTAAATTGACAAAAAACACCTCCCAACCAACAACAGAGGCTTCTCAAAGAAATTTGTTAGTCTAATTTACAGACAAGACACCTCTGCTCCCATCCGGTGTAAAACGTTTCGGAATCAATCCCAAAACTGAGTTATAAGTCTTGGAAAGTTGAAATCTCAGACCTCCTCCTCTGTTAAGAGAAGGTTTTTCTCTCTTAACATAAACAGCTTCCTTCACACCCCTCTCAAACCATCTGTGCTCTCGGTCCAAAATTTGCACATTCTGGTCCTCAAATGAGTGTCCCTTGTCCGTGAGGTGGAGGTGAACAGCTGAGTTTTGTCCAGAGGAGGTTGCTCTCCTGTGTTGGGACATTCTTTTGTGGATGGGCTGCTTAGTTTCTCCAATACTCTCACAGTTTGTTTCATTGAATTGAAAAAGCCTCCTGGATAGGAGTCAAAACGTTTTCTGCAACAAATAAAGTCCTGTTGATCTTGTATTGAACGCCTTTTTGATTTTATCATGTCCTAGACGACTGAGAATCTTCACCAGCAAACCACTGACTATGTTTAGCATCAGACCTTCTACTTCTACTTTCAGGCACATCACCCTATCTGACACTCTCTTCACCTCTGCTACGTTACACTACGTGCTACAGGGCGGCCGTGGCATAGTGGTAATGGCAGTCGTCCCCCGATCGGAAAGTTGGAGGTTCGAATCCCGGTTCCCCACACCATGTGTTGTTGTGTCCTTGGGCAAGACACTTTACCCCGAGTTGCTCCCGGTAGGACTGGAAGGCGCCTTGCATGGCAGTTGCCGCTACCGGTGTATAAATGCGTGTATGAATGGGTGGATGGTTGGTATTGTAAAGCGCTTTGGGGCCCCTCACAGGGGGCTGGAAAGCGCTATATAAATAAGCTCCATTTACCATTTACCATTTACGTTCTTTGCCAACTCCTCCTTCAGGACCACCCCTACTCCATTTCTCTTTCTATCCACACCATGGTAAAACAGTTTGAACCCTGCTCCAATGCTGCGGGCCTTGCTGCCCTTCCACTAGGTCTCTTGGACACATAAAGCATCTATCTTTCTTCTCTGCATCATGTCAGCCAGCTCTCTACCTTTGTCCCCACATTTAGAGTTGAAACTCTTAGTTCTACCTTGTTCACTTTCCTCTTCTCCCTCTGTCTCCTGACATGTTTCCCTCCTTGTGGTCTTCAATTAACAGTAATACAATTTCTGCCGGCACCCTGTTTGTCAACAGCACCGGTGGCGGTTGTTGTTAACCCGGGCCTCGACCGATCCGGTATGGTTTTGCTTTGATGAACTCGCATTATGGTTTTGGCAAAAGTGTTTACATCGGATGCCATTTCTGACACAACCCTCACCATATACCCGGGCCTGGGACCAGCACAAGAGATACACTGGCTTGTGCTCCCTAGTGGCTGGTTTATTGTTATGCTGATGATACACACTTATACCTGTCCATGAAACAAAAATGAATCCAATCAGTTATTTAGATTCCGTCTTAAAGACAATAAATACTTTGTAAATAAATAAAATAAATACATACCGATAAACTGAATGACCCTTGATTTTCTGCTTTTTAAACTCACACGAGACTGAGGTTTGATTTTTGGATGTGAGCATCTTAGGAATAAACTTTTCAGACTTTCACTTCCTCTGGATGGCAGTAATTTGACCTCCAGTTCTAATATAAAAAATATATAAAAAAATAAAGCAACTTTGGTGTTATTTTTGATCATATGTCTTTTAACCCCCACACTTTAAAAATAAGTTACCAGAACCGCTTTCCTCCATCTTCATAATCTCTAAAATTAAAAACATCTTGTCCAAAAATGATGCAGAAAAAATGTTCCATGCATTTATCACGTCTAGCCAAGACTATTGCAAATGTTTGCTTTCCCGATGTCTAATTTTTTTTTTAAATTATTCACTTGATCCAAAATGCAGCTGCCAAAATTTTAATGAGTTGAAAGGATATGCTTTGTAACATATTTATCTTGTTTTAGCTTCTCTCCATTGGCTCCCTAGCCTGGCCCTCGCCTTCCTGCACAGCTCCGCTCAATTCTCATTTCCCTTCACTGCACAGTCTAGGACTTCTCCCATAGACAACGATTTCTCCGGCCGATTTTTGACCGGACCAATCAGAGAACAGAAGGGGCGGAGTTTTTGGCCCCTAACCCACGCCCCCACCTGTCCCAGCGCAGCCAGCGAGCATTCGCATGTTCTCATTCAAAGCGATGCAAAGCGATGCAGGACTGTTTTATATGTGACACAAATGTATTAATTTCCCCTTCTTAATCCCTTATCTGGAGTTTTCTTTTGTTTTTTTGGCCAAAAGTCAAGTGATCGCTCGCTCCCTCCTCCTCCTCTCCCTCCGCTGATGAGGAAACGTCTCAGGTTGTCACGAGAATTAAACTCGGGTTTTACGTTGCTGCCCGAGTCCCATCAGATTTCCTGGTCTTCTGGTGTGTTGGACCAGCGATCCATGTTTTATTTTATTTTATTAGAACGTTTTATTAACATTATAAACACAACATTATAAACATAAACATAACATTATAAACTCAACGTGGAGAAGACAAAGGAGATTGTTGTGGACTTCAGGAAGAGGGATGCCCAACATGCCCCTCTGACCATCAACAGCACCGCAGTGGAGAGAGTAGACAGCACCAAGTTCCTGGGAGTGCACGTCTCAAAGGACCTGTCCTGGAGCAGGAACACTGCAGCACTGGCAAAGAAGGCTCACCAGCGTCTCTACTTTCTCCGCAAGCTGAAAAGGGCTGGAGCTTCAACCCCCATCATGAGCACCTTCTACAGAGGTGCCATAGAAAGTGTCCTGACCAGCTGCATCACTGTGTGGTTTGGTGCATGTACTGCATCCTGCCGCAAGAGCCTCCAGCGCATTGTGAGAGCAGCTGAGAAGATCGTGGGCACCTCCTTGCCCTCACTGCAGGACTTACACAGCAAACGCCTCACTCGGAAAGCCCACCGCATGGCAGGTGATCCCACACACCCACTACACAGCTGCTTCAGACTGCTGCCATCAGGGAGGAGACTGAGGAGTCTCCAGGCTCGAACCAGCAGACTGAGAGACAGCTCTGTTCATCAGGCAGTCAGAATGCTAAACACTCTGCCTGCTCTGCCTCCCCTCCCATTTGAACTGCCTTAACACTAAAACTTTCTCACATATTATCACTCAACACAAAGTTTTTAACACTAGACTCTGTGTCATCAAACGGGTTTTCACTAAACTCTCGGTCATGTGCTCATACAGTTTGCACTACTTCTCATACTTGCACTAATGTCTGTATTACATCACTGCCTATAATCATAATACTGTTTACATTCTCTGTTTACATTTATTAATACTGTTTACTTTTATTACTACTGCTTACATGTAATTACTACTGTTTACATTTATTTACACTACTCTAATATCTACACCACTGCTGGTACATATACAGTGTGCTCTGAACGGTCTTATTTAGGGATGCCCAATGTGCCTTACTGCATATGCCACTTTTTGCCTCTACAACAACATCAACTACTACCTCATACATATACTGTGTACATTGACTCATACGCTGCTTTGCCACTTTGCAAATGTCAATGCTAGAAACCTTTAGTTTATTTTAGTTATACTTTTTATACTCTTTTTTTATACTAGTATGCAAAAACTCA
>JBBPBX010013203.1:25759-52763 GCA_038048925.1 Garcialebias charrua | reverse complement strand
AAATGCTGAATTGTCCACATCAGCTTCAATAAACCCGTTTTACGCACTCTTCTTTTTCTCTATGATCATTGCAATGCTCACAGCATCCTTTAGCACTGCTTTAGCATTTAGCTTTAGCCTTTAGCTTTAGCATTTCAGCCAAATTCTCCTGAATAAGCCGTGTGCATTTAGGCCAGTGTGGCTCCATCTGAATGCTTGCCAAACATTTTCTTGGGCATCTGGTATGGGTTTGTTATTTATTGCAATACTTTGCAAAGACTCTAATAGTGTGATGACAATGCTTTGAGTACTGTGCAGCCCTACTTTGAACAACCACAGTTAGGAAAAAAATAACATTACCGGTAGTTCTGACAGGATCGACGAGTTAATGGTCTGAATTAAGCCATTACCAAAGTGAGACTTGAGTACACAATTTTGTTCCACCTCATGTACCACATGTGACGCGAATGACAATAAAGAACCTTGAACCTTGGATTATTGCCATCTTAAAGCAACCTCCATCTCCAAATTTTCATAGCTCATCTTTGGAAACATACTTCTAAGCCTTTCCACCGCTGTCATTTTCATTTAGAATAGAATAGAATATATCTTTATTGGCATATTTGCACCAAGGTACAAAGTTTTGCAATTGGCGCGCGCACCATCCGAAGAGGGACGTACGCACGGAAGCCGCAGCAGTATAAAACCGCGCCACCAACAATCAGATATGAAAAAGGAACATACAGTCGGGTAATCAGTGGTATTCAAAAAAGAATCTATCACAATTTGTCTTAGGACACTCCATGATAAAGTCTAGGGGAGAGGAGCAAAAAGAGATGCGACCTGCTTCGCCGAGTGCTGGAAGTAGTAATACAGTAATTCTGGCAGACATATTTTAACAATGCTTTACCAGAAGTGCTGCAGCTTGATGCTGCAATTGTCATCTTTGATATTGTAGTTGTTTCAAATCTTCTTTGGTCTTTGTGCCACTCAGCTCGTCAGTCTGGTCAGAAATAAACTCTTTAACTCCAAACTGAGGTCATTCAAACAACTACTGCAGGTAATATGTTTTTTATACAGTGTTTCAGTGATGCTGCACTGACTGAATAAACAGCAGCTTTGGTGCCTAAAATGAAACGTTATTACATTTTCTTTTCTTTATATTATTAGCTACTACTTGGGACTGCGGTAGCTCGGCGGTCAGTGCATCTTGTAATCTTGAAGCTGCAGGTTCAAGCCCAGGTGACATCCGGAAAGGAATCCGGTGTAAATCATTTGTAACTATTTTGTGTAAGTTTGCTTATTGTGGTGACCCATGCAGAAGAGAGCAACTGAAAAAAAAAAACAACAACAGCTACTTTAAATAAAAAAGTATTTCTTTGCTACATATAATAAGGCTCAGACACAGCTCAAGTATCTCAGATGGAATAAGTGTTGAATTTATAGTTTTAGCCTCTTATCTCAGATTTAGCATATCCGTTTAAACACATTAAGCTGAAGAACTCCTCTATACACTTGTCTTTTTAGCTGATTAATTCAGATTAGTGGCACCATGCATCTGTTTTATTCATGTAATCATTACGGTGTGCTACATGTGAGCATGTTCGAGGACAGAGTCCTTGTATTAATGTGAATTAACTCCAAGACTAAGCTCAAATAAAGGTCAGTGCAGGTATTTTTACAGTCATTAGCAGTTGGTAACTGGTAAACTGCTAATTGCGCAAACACATCCCAAGTCACAAGTCTACCAAAAGCAAACCTTCCTATTTTAATCTTGTTAAAAATAATCTGCTGTTCAGAATTTCAGTGTCATTTTTAAACAAATCAAAGAGCTGCTGTTTTAGTGACAGAGTTCTTATCCTAAAATTGTGGTGTTTTTCTGACAATATTCTTCTGTGACAACTTCTTTAAGTTTATATATATATATATAAAATTTTCCACAAATGGTAATTCTAATCTGTACTAAAGTGCAAGTAATGACAATAATTGACAGAGGCCGCCTAAAATGATAGGATTAGTCATGATTTAAGTGCTTGTTGTGATGGTGGGGCTCAGTTCCTAAAAGCTGTCATGCACAATTTTGTGATTTTTCTTAACCAAGTCATTTTCTCCAAACATTAACCAATAAGAAGTCCATTCAGTCAGGCAGTGAGTCATGCAGTTGTAGAAAAGTATTTAATGTGCAGACATTACGTGATCAGAGGAGTTGATAAAGTGCACCTGATATTAAAAGGAACAGAGCAGGATTTGGTTTTAGAGATATATTTTTGATCTCCCTGTTGAGTTTGGCACATATTTGCAACTAAAAATAAAATGTAGCAAACACAGTTCAAAAGTTTTCAAACCGTATAATGATGCACTGACATATAAAAATAAAATATAGGTTCTTAAGCCTTGAAGACTTGAACTGATAGAAAATAATGAAAGCACATATGCTTAAAATATTATTGCAAAAACAATTAAGAATTATGGAAACCTGTCACATATATAAAGAGCTTTTCTAATACAGTATTCAAATATTCAAGTCAGTCACATTTTAATGCAATTAATTAAGGTGAGGGGAAAGTGTCTAATGAACAACTAACATATCTTACAAACTCAGAGATTAAACTGAGTTACAGCTGGAGCTAAACTCCTTTGGAGGAAGACAGACTGTATCTAAAAGCTAATGGATGAATTCATCTAAATTTAAATGAGAAAAAACTAACATAAATAAATAAAGGAAAAAATACAAAACACAATATATTGTAGATCCATAGACCTTTGTCTCTGACCACCTGTCTTCACATCTGTGCAGTTTTGACAACAGAAATTAATCCTGTGATGCCATTGGACAGATTTTGCTGTAGATTTATGCACTAATGAGAGGCAAAGAAAGATCCCTACTGATTACGAATTAAATGAGTGACTTTAACACAAAAAATAGATAC
This sequence comes from Garcialebias charrua, assembly GCA_038048925.1. NCBI lineage: Eukaryota > Metazoa > Chordata > Actinopteri > Cyprinodontiformes > Rivulidae > Garcialebias > Garcialebias charrua. Next base: position 49,854 of record JBBPBX010013203.1, on the reverse strand, counting down.
AGTTTGCCATAAAAATGAATTAATGGTGAATAAATCACTGCAACTTGAAGTTCTTTCAGAATAAAATCATTTTACATGAAAATATATTGATTGCCCCTTTTCTGATGAGGTTGGTCAATTGTTTCACCTACTTCCTGTCATTTTTCACATATAGACAAGATAAACAACTCCAACCTTTACAAATATGCAGCACAACAACAAAAATCTGACTGCATTTAATTTCAGTCATTTTAAATTTGATCTAATTTTGTGTTTGAAGTTAAATGAAACATAACTTCCGACAAACATTTGCAGTTGGGAACTGAAAACCAAAAGCTGGTTAAAAAAAAAAAAAAAAAAAAAGCTAATGCAGCAATATTTAAAGTTAAAGGTGGGAGAAGATCGATTTCTTCTACAGTACTCTGAACACCTGAAGAGATTTAGTTTTATTCTGCAAAATTCAGACGCTCAGCAAATTATGCTTTCAAGAAAAAGGGACAAAGCGACACGGTTGAATTCTTCTGAGTTTTTGAGTTGGAAATAATTTCAGACACAACACAATTTAGTCTTGGATTCTTTTATAATTGGAGAAGCATATCTTATAATTTATTTTGTGATTAACTTTAAAACATTTTCATTCTCCTGAAAGGACTTACAAGAATGCTCTGACTACAGCTGTTTTTTAGGAAAACTCATAAAAGCCAGAAGAGAAATGAGCACAATCCCAATATTAGAATCAATGTTAATAATAATAAAAGCTCATTGCATTAGATTAGGACATAGAATAAGGATTTAAAAAAATCAGATGGAATCAAATTAAATTCAGCGCAAAGAAGACTCCCTAAAAGCTTCCAAAAATAATTTAATTTCTTCAGATTTTGCAGAGCAGTTAAGGTAACCTTTATTTATTTTACAGATGACCTTACATTATCTGACTGCTTTTACAACGACAGAGTCCGAAAAAAGATTCACCACTTTGTCTTTGTCACACTTTTACACTTCACTCTTCCTCCTCCTGAGTCTTTACCCGTTCATAAAGCTCTTCTGTTCAAATTTGAACATAAACAAGGCGGTGATACATTTCTCTGTGAAAAACATACATTTTAACTTTTTATATAATGTTACCGTCTCTTCACTAGAATTTCTTAGTTTTCAGGAGCAGGATGAAACATGAGATAAAGGTCTGTTTTCCATTATTTATATAAGTCAAGTTCCTCTCTGCAGGCTGCAATGCTGCACAAAGACAATAGTGGCTTCCATTAGCAGGAAGAGTCAGATCACACACTGTGACTTTGATGTTTTCACTGGCTTTGCAGAAACCTATGAAGTGTCTATTTTACAGTAATTTTGAATTCCTATTAATAGAAATTCATTGAATGGGAGACTTTGACCTTCTTGTTTCTCGCTCTGCAGGTAACCTCTCTAAAACCTGCACAGCAGACGGCTGGACGGAGATGCATCCCGTTGACATCGCTGTGAACTGTGGCTACAATCTGAACAGCACCAGTGATGATGTGAGTGTGAACTGTGAATAAAAGAGTTGAGGTCCCGCAGTGAATGAATGTAACAACGCAGTGGGGGGTAAAGTCAAGAGTCAGTGGGCAGTTTGTTTTCATCTTTTTTTGATTTTCGGGTCAGCTTTTATGAAATGGATTAATTTTTTTAATTTCATTGAATCTATTTGTGGTGCTGCTCAGATTAAGATACTGTTAATTTAAAATTTTTATAATTATTTTATAAGATAGAAGTCCAAAAGTATGCCTTTAAAAATAGGTTTGAATAACGACAACAGTTTAACGTAATGTAAAGCAGTGGTCTTCAATTTAAATTCAACAAGGTTCGACTAAAGACCTTTTTTTGTATCAAATGCAAAGAATATAAACTGTACATTACAGTCGTTATATTTGTCTTTAGTTAACCTTTTGCTTTTCAGGTCCATACGTGTTTGTGAGCTGGCAGCTTTTCTCTGTAGAAAGAAGCAGAGAGAATGTGGTCCATGCGTGGGAATTCCCATAAATGCAGGCAAAGCTGCACTAAAATGAACTATCATGAATGCCAGAAAGGTCTGCTTAAAATAAAATACCCTAAATATTGGAAAATGAACAACAAAGGACTTACGGTACCTTTAAAATTACATCAACATTCATTTTTAACAAACAAATATCAACTGTATAATTACAAGTTCCAGGATCAAGGCAAATATTTCCTTACATTCAACCAATAAAATCCTGAACACATTAATTGTACTTTTATTGAAGTATATAACTGAACATTTTAAAGTATTAAATGTATGAATGTATGATTATAACCTCAATTTTTTTCTTACATTTCCAGTTTTAGTTTCTTTCCTTTTTTACAATTGTCCCCGTTTTGATAAGTTTTAGTCTTTTTTATGAGGAGACTTTTCTATTAAAACATGTAACATGGTGTTGTTTACCTTCTTATTTTCTCATTTGTTGCAATTTGAAGCAAATAAAAAAAAAAACAGGAAATTTCTTTTTTTTCCCCCACATATCCTTTAAATTTTTTGAGAAATTCTTGATTTTTAACAGTACTTGATTTTCTTATTTTCATAAAGTCAACGTAAAACCAAACAAATTCAAAACTGAAGACAATCTGTGAGTTACACTAACAAATATATTGTGTTAAAATGTAAAAAGGAGCAGTAATTTTATTGTAAAAAAAAAAAAACATAAAAATGATTATGCTGTTTCTTTATTTGCCTGTGGGCTGCTTTTGAATTGTTCATGTGTTTCAAAAGATTTTTATTCTTTTAAACTTAACAATTCATGACCTGTGGGGAATTGTTTTTTCTGACATCATTAAAAATGAACATACCCATAAGTCAACATCTATCCTTGTTTGGTGAAGCATTTTTGAAGCTCCACACGTATCACAGACAAGGTTAGGGCAGTCAGAAAGTTTTTCTTGTGATATCAGACATTATGAGAGGTTATTCATGATGCACCCAGGAGTAGGAAGTGAATAAATGCATATGTTGTCTTACTTGTGTTTGTTTCACTGCAGAGAGCTAATCTTGTCTGTGTTGATGAAGCAGGGTGAAGGAAGGATGAACATTGTGCAGTGGTAAAAGCTTTCTTGGTGGGCAGTGGACCCTCTGAGTCACAGAGGCAGCCTCATTAGTATGCCTCACAGGGCTTCAGTCACAGATTGAGGGAGTCAGGGACACTAAAAGGAATATGATGTCCATCTCTCTGCATACTTGATGTATTTGTGTGGAACAGGATGCAAAGCTTCCAGTCTCATATTCATCAACGACAGACATAAGCACAGAGAAACTAAAACCAGAATAAAAAAATCTAGTGAAATCCTTTGGGCAGGTTTTTGACAGTATAGTAAATAAAAGAAAAATTGTGACACTGCAAGTATTTTACCTTAGTTCTTTGATAAACCTCAATATGGAGAATATGTTAGACGCTGACTGGATTGATGAACTAATGACTAGTCCAGGGGTCTGCAACATTTACAATCAAAAGAGCCATTTCTGCCCCTTTGTTCGCTAAACTAAACATGTCCGGAGCCACAATACCTGCTACAACTGGGATACTCAACTGGTGACCCACGGACCACTCTTTTCTGGACAGTAGCAAAACTAAAAATATCTAATGGTTTTTAACATTAATTGTTTTACACTCTAAGAGAAAATAAAATACGAGATTCTTGTAAAGAAGGAAATATTATATAGTTTTTGCCCAGTTTCTAAAAACTAAACCAATAAACTATGAATTCTTATGTGATTTTTTTTAATTGTAGAAAAATTATATATCCTACTTTGAAGAAATAAAGCATAAAGTGAAAGTGAGTAGGGGTGCAGGAAAAAAAAATTCTTTGAAGAATCTAGATTCTTAGTCCTTCCTGATGATTCAGAATCGATACTAAAAGCCCCAAAATCCCCCATTAAAACCCAAAATATAAAGAAAATAAAACCATATCTCATAGTATATGAAAGATAAAATTAAAGGTGGCAGAAAGAAGAAGAAATCTTATTTTATCCGCCCCTTTTTTCAAAAACAAAACAAGTTCAAACAATCAATTCAAACAATAATCTTCTAACAGAGCAAAAAGCTAACCTAATACTGGTTATTTAAGTTACAGAATTTAATGCATTCCTGTATTATTTGTTCCTATTTTTGGTATAAATATCAAACGATGCAAAAAAATTCAATACAATAAGGAACCTAAAATTATTGTTTTAAATAAATGTTCCATTTGTTTACATTGTTGTTTATTCTTTTCAGCTTGTCAGTTACAAAACTGAAACTAAATTTATGACCATTTTAATAGAAAAATTGTTTCTGAATCAAAAATCGTTTCTGAATCAAAAATTGTTTCTGAATCAAAAAGTCGATTTTGAATCGAATCGTGACACCAAAAAATCGGAATCGAATCGATTCTCCAGACACTGAGAGATTCGCACCCCTAAAAGTGAGCATGTTTTACTCCTTGTAATGCTTGTAGTATTCATATATTTGCTAAATTAGTTACAGGAAAACTGCAAAAACTAGCCCTTTTAGTTGTTTTAACAACCAATAAAATTCAGTTTTATGTCAGTTTTGGTCAAAGCTTGAAAAAGCCGCTGCAGAGGGACCAAAGAGCCGCATGTGGCTCCAGAGCCGCAGGTTGCAAACCCCTGGACTAGTCCGAGCAAAGTCAAGGCCGAAGTGGATTCTAGTATTCCTGAATGTCACCCTATTCCCACTCAAAGTGTCCTGTTTGACTTCATTGTCGTGTCATCAGATTTTCGGCCATTTGTTTTGGACACGTGGGTGATGAAAGGAGCTGTCGACCACCTGATAGTGAGTTGGATCAGATGGTGGGGAAGATGCCAGACAGGCCTGGTAGACTGCTGGGAACTTCAGTCCTGTGAGGTCACGGTGGTGATTCTTCCACAAAGTGGCCAATATTTCTCGAATTAGGCAAATTTTATATTAGGCCCTAAATGTTTGAGGAAATCAGAGGAAAAGTTGTATTGTTATATTTTCATCCATTCTAGCAAAGCAGGTCAACTTGTATAGAACCCCTACCGACCTTAATTTTCATTAAAATTAAAGTGCTTGTAGTAACTTAGTAAATTTGACAGATTCACAAGTCTTCATATTTAATTAACAATATTGCATTTGACCCCAAGCTTCAGAAATTTAGTTGAGTTTGATGTTTTGTTTTCTTTTTGAAGGGGAAGTTTTTCTGGCAAGTGAAGATTGGCTACACCATCGGTCACAGCGTTTCACTCATTTCTCTCATCACAGCTATAGTGATTCTTTGCATCTTCAGGTAGGTAAAAGCATTACTGACTGCTGTTTTCTATCAGATTCACAGCTTGTTGTCACCTTTAAAAGAAAAGATAGAATTTTCCAACACAAAGTAAAATTATGCATAGAGGTACAGTCACTGTTCTTCCGTGTGGATGCTCGTCTGGATATGCGTTTGTAAATCATTGCCACAAAATTAGAGAGCAAATCAATTTCTGAATAATCTTCACTTTAAATACTGTATACTGTTCAGGCACATCGCACCCACAAAGACCTGGATTAGACTCAGATCAGTCTCACTCTGGTTTTTCTTCCTAATTTAACGTTTTAAGTGTTAAAATGTTCTCCCCAAGTGGCATTTTAGCACCTTGTAGATGAACTTTACAACCAATTGTTCAGAAAAAAAGAAGGAAATCAATCTCTTCACTTTCTGGGCTTCAGTTGGAGCACAATATTGATAATCCTGGTGGTTTGATGTGACATGGATGACATGACAAATTATACGTTCCAAGGTCACATTTTCGGTGGAATTTGTCAATCTTGGATCATTTCGCATTCAGGCATTAAACTCAGGCTAAACTGTGAAAGATACGAATCCTTCAACTTGTCACTCAAATTTGATGAATTTGATTGGGTGGACATGTCCAGCTCTTCAGGGCTTTTGGTGGAAATAAAACGATTTATGTATTTGCTGTTTAATATGTTGAGAACGTGCTGTAAGCTGCTTAAATGTTGCTGCAGGAATATTGGTTACATGTTCTGCAATCTCAGAGGAAGGTCAGACAGTTGTTTGTGCAGAATGAAAGTATTTCTTTGTTTAACTTTTAACCAAAAATATTCTTGTGCTTGTTTCATCATCCCAAATTAATGATGTGATGCAACACGTATTTTATTTCTTTTATACAAGTGCTGCTTACCTGTATACTGTATAGCCACCAACTAATACCTGTCAGAAAACACACTGGTAAATATCATTCAATGCCTATTTCCTGTTCCTTTTGTGGAACTGGAATTGTTGTTTTTATCACCACAGCTTTGTCTGTTTTCCAGTCTGTTTCGTAAAGTATGTTCTGGGGTTTCTCCTTGAATCACTATTCCTCCTTGGATCACCACCTTATTGTGGTGGCAAAGTTTGTATGCCTGAATATCTTAGGAGCTATGCTGCTGGAGGCAATTGTAACTGGTAGGGTCTCCCAAGGCAGATTGGTCCTAGGTGACAGGCCAGACAAAAAGTGATTACAAAAACTCAAATGGACAGAAAACAATAAGCAGCTCAGTGCCCCTTTCCTGGACGTGGGTTACCAGGACCCCATCCTGGAACCAGGCCTGGAATAATAATAATAATAATAATGAATTCAATTTATAACGCACTTTTCATTAGTGAAAATCTCAAAGTGCTACACACATTGAATGCTACACACATTCATACACCGGTAGCGGCAGACTACCATGCAAGGTGCTTTCCAGTCCTACCGGGAGCAACTCGGGGTTAAGTGTCTTGCCCAAGGACACAACGACACATGGTGTGGGGAACCGGGATTCGAACCGCCAACCTTCCGATCGAGGGACGACTGCCATTACAACTACGCCACGGCCGAGGGGCTCGTCGGCAAGCGCATGCTGGGTCTCTATCCATAGGGCTTAGTCAGACTCAGCTCGAATGAGCAACATGGGTTTACGTTCTTGTGAGCCCACCACTTGCAGGAGGGACCATACAAGTTGAGTGCATGACGCCATGGGCAGTGGTCAAAGGTGGGAGCCTTGGTGCTCTGACCCTTGCTTACCAAAGCTGGGGACATGGAATGTAACCTCTCTGACAGGGAAGGAGCCTGAGCTTGTGTGTGAGGCTGAGAGTTATTGACTAGAAGTAGTTGGGCTCATCTTGATCAACAGCATGAACCAATCTCCTTGAGAGAGGCTGGACCTTATTCTACTCTGGAGTTACCCATGGTGAGAGGCGCTAAGCTGGTATGGAACTACTCAGCCTCCCCCAGTTGGTGCCTGTGTGTTGGAGTTTTCCCCAGTAGATGAGAGGGTAGCTTCCTTGCACATTCAGGTGGAGGGATGGGCGCTGATGGTTGTTTGTGCTTACGCACCAAATGGCAGTTCAGAGTCTGATCTTCTTGAAGTCCTTAGCAGGGGTTCTGGAAGGTGATTCATCTGGTGACTCCTTTATTCTGCTGGGGGACTTTGATGTTAATGTGGTTAACTACAGTAAGACCTGGAGAGGAGTGACTGGGAGGAATGGCCTCTCTCATATAAACCTGAGTGGTGATCTGTTGTTGGACTTCTGTGCTAGTCATGGCTTGTCCATCACAAACACCCATGTTCAAACATAAGGGTATCCATAAGTGCTCTTGGCACCAAGACACCCTAGGTTGTAGATCAATGATTGAGTTTGCAGTTGTATCATCTGATTTACGGCCATTTGTTTTGGACACTCGATATAGAGAGGAGTTGAGCAGTCCACTGGTCACCATCTGGTAGTGAGTTGGATCAGATGGTGGGGGAAGATGCTGGACAGACCTGGTAGACCCCAACATCCATCCATCCATTGTCTCCCACTTATCCGGGGTCGGGTCACGGGGGTAGCAGCCTAAGTAAGGAAGCCCAGACTTCCCTCTCCCCAGCCACTTGGAGCAGCTCCTCTGGGGGAATCCCAAGGCGTTCCCAGGCCAGCCGAGAAACATAGTCCCTCCAGCGTGTCCTGGGTCTTCCTCTGGGTCTCCTCCCGGTGGGACATGCCCGGAACACCTCACCAGGGAGGCGTCCAGGAGGCATCCTAACCAGATGCCCGAGCCACCTCAACTGGCTCCTCTCGATGTGGAGAAGCAGCGGCTCTACTCCGAGTCCCTCCCGGATGACTGAGCTTCTCACCCTATCTCTAAGGGAGAGTCCAGACACCCTGCGGAGAAAACTCATTTCAGCCGCTTGTATCCGAGATCTCGTTCTTTCGGTCACAACCCAAAGCTCATGACCATAGATGAGGGTGGGAACGTAGATCGATCGGTAAATTGAGAGCTTTGCCTTTTGACTCAGCTCTCTCTTCACCACGACAGACCGGTACAGCGCCCGCTTCACTGCGGACGCTGCACCTATCCGCCTATCGATCTCACGCTCCAGTTTTCCCTCATTCGTGAACAAGACGAGATACTTAAACTCCTCCACTTGGGGCAGGACCTCCTCCCCGACCCGGAGAGGGCACGCTACCCTTTTCCGGCTCAAGACCATGGCCTCGGATTTGGAGGAACTGATCCTCATCCCGGCCGCATCACACTCGGCTGCAAACCGCTCCAGTGAAAGCTGTAGATCACGACCTGATGAAGCCAATAGGACCACATCATCTGCAAAAAACAGAGAAGTGATTCTAAGGTCACCAAAATGGATCCCCTCAACACCTTGGCTGCGCCTAGAAATTCTGTCCATAAAAGTTATGAACAGAATCGGTGACAAAGGGCAACCTTGGCGGAGTCCAACTCTCACTGGAAACGAGCCTGACTTACTGCCGGCAATGCGGACCAAGCTCTGACACCAGTCGTACAGGGACCTAACAGCCCGTATCAAAGGGCCTGGTACCCCATACTCCCGGAGTACCCCCCACAGAACCCCCCGAGGGACGCGGTCGAATGCCTTCTCCAAGTCCACAAAGCACATGTAAACTGGTTGGGCAAACTCCCACGCACCCTCCAGGACCCTGCTGAGGGTGTAGAGCTGGTCCAGTGTTCCACGACCAGGACGAAAACCACACTGCTCCTCCTGAATCCGAGGTTCGACTATCCGACGGACCCTCCTCTCCAGAACCCCTGAATAGACCTTACCAGGGAGGCTTAAGAGTGTGATCCCCCTATAGTTGGAACACACCCTACGGTCCCCCTTTTTGAATAGGGGAACCACCACCCCAGTCTGCCAATCCAAGGGAACTGCCCCCGATGTCCACGCGATATTGCAGAGTCGCGTAAGCCAACACAACCCCACAACATCCAGAGCCCTAAGGAACTCCGGGCGAATCTCATCCACCCCTGGAGCCCTGCCACCGCGGAGCTTTTTAACCACCTCGGTGACCTCAGCACCAGAGATTGGAGAGCCCGACCCAAAGTCCCCAGGCTCCGCTTCCTCAGTGGAAGACGTGCCAGTAGGATTGAGGAGGTCTTTGAAGTATTCCGCCCACTGACTCACAACATCCCGAGTTGAGGTCAACAGCACGCCACCCCCACTATAAATGGTTTTGGTCGCGTACCGCTTTCCCCCCCTGAGACGCCGGATGATGGACCAGAATCGCCTCGAAGCCGTACGGAAGTCATTCTCCTGGCCTCTCCGAACTCCTCCCCAACATATAGTGAGGATTTTCTAGGAATGCCTGGCAGAAGAACCCATCAGAAAGATCTTCAACTCAAACCTCCAGGAGAGCTTTAACCAGCTAAGGCAGGGGACATTGAGTCCAAGTGGGCCATGTTACACACCTCAATTATGGAGGTGGCTGTCATGAGCTGTGGCCACAATGTTGTTGGTGCTTCTTGTGGTGGCATCCTCAAACTCAGTGGCGGGCACCCTGGGTTAGGGAGGCTGTCAAGCTGAAGAAGGAGTCCTATTGGGCCTTGTTAGCTGGTGGAACTCCAGCGGCAACTTAAGAGTACCAGAGGGCCAAGCATGCCACAGCCTTGGCTGTTGCTGGGACAAAAGCTCAGATATAAGGGGGATTTGATGAGGGCTTGGATAGAGACTGTCAAGTTAGGTAGATAAAAAGAGGTACTGAGGTCAGACTGCATATGTCTGGTAGAGATGGACATTTAATATCAAGCAGTCTTACTGAATGAATGATCACTAAAAGTAGTTTTATGGGTGTGTTGATTAGAATAAAGATTTTATGTCTGTATGTCAATGTGCTGCTGAAACAATCTAATGTTATTATGATATTTTGTAAGCAAAAGTTCCTTTCTAATTTTTTTTGTGATCAAAGAAGTATTCATTAATTGATTGTAATAGTTAGAGCTGGATTTCACTTTTAATTGTTAAGTCAAGTGATTTTAGAAGAAAGGTTTTTATACATATCTATTAGTAAGTTTTTTCACGTTTAGGATTAGTAGAACAAAGTTCAAAGTTGAGAAACTGTCACTTGATGCAAGTCACAGGAAACAGCCGTGTGGATAAGGCGATGTCCGGATATGAGGATGTTATGCAAGGCACCTGTCATGAGCTTACAACACAAGTAGAAGTACTCAGTTTAGGGCCAGTTTACACGGCGCGTATTTTGAGTGTAACCGCTACTTTCTCTTTGCGACTTTGCTTATCGCCTACACGACGCTGCTGGCCCCCCTCTTTGACACCGATACTTTTCTGATCTACCTCTCAAAGTGGAACTTTTTCACTGACCCACCGTTGATAATGTAAACACCTCCCGCGGAGCTTTTGTTTGAACACATGCACGCAGCACGCACGCGCAGACAGCCGGCATTTTAACAATGGCGGTGGACTGGACAGTGGACACACGCACCACTTTCTGAACTATAGCTGATGGAATATATTTTGATTCTCATACAGGTAGTCCCCGAATTATGAGAGCTCTGATCTACGAGGTTCCAGACTTACGAGCTGGCGAATTTTTGGAAAAAACGCAAAAAATACTGAGTTTTCATGTGTTTTTTCACCACAGTTAGTTAGCTAAACATATGGACACACGTTTCCGATCATTTTTATGCACTCATAAGCAGTTTTTTGATGAAAAACGAGTGTTTGTAGTCGCGCTAGCGAAACCGTTCCAATTTACGAGCGAAATTCCGGACTTACGAGAGACATGGCAACCGTTCCAAATTACGAGATTTCCGGTTTACGAGCGCCTCGTTGTAACGGATCTCGCTCGTAAATCGGGGAATACCTGTATTTAATTATTCTACACCTTACCTGCATCTGTGTTGGAAGAGAGCCAGCTGCCAGTTGTCTGTTAACGAGGCAGTCGGACATTTCACGTGTCACGCTGCACTATAACATACTAAATGTGCTATATATTAACAGTTTAACAATAATAAACAGTATTTATGTTAGCGTGGGAGATATTTAAATTAATCTGAGCTAAATGAAGCTATCTGGACTCGTTACGTCATGCCTAACATGCTGCTGAAAATGAAGACACCAGGTTGATTTTTAATTTATTTATTTATCCAACACCACAAACTCATGTCACAAACACTGAGAATTAAATTGAACACTTTTAAAAACACGTTAACCGAACTTTAATGAACTGGACTCTGTTGTTCATCCTGGTGGACACTGTCACTGGACCCACATCCGAACCGCCGGTCCGCTTCGTGGAACAGCTTCGACCTCGCAGGAAAAAAATAAAAATAAAACCTCAGTTGGTTGTTCTGTGATCGAACTAAACACAAGGAAACATTATTAAGAACATTGTTTACCTTGTAGCGCTGCTGTAAATCAGCTGATTCTCACGGACTAAAGTCAGACATGTTGACTCGGTTCCGGTCCAGTCAGCAACTGGTGCGCAGATGAAGCGGCCCCACTTGGTGTCAAATCTGTTGACTCTTATCCAAATTCCAGCTTTAACTTGTTGTTAACTTGTTGACAACAACTTGTAGTAGCTGAACTTTTAGCCAGAGAGGAAAACAGGCTGCCTCGTGTGCTCTGTTTACCTCAGGCAGCAGTGGCACGCATGCGCAGTAGTGAAGGTTCCAAAAATCACAGCGCCATCTAATGGCCCAGCATGGTAACTACAGTAAATTCATGAGTACGGGGGGTGGGGGGGGAGAGTCGTATCCACAGAATTCGCCCATGTCAACGCAAAACTTTCAACCTAATTAACATACCCAAAAGTTGCGTTTCCCCCACACAGTGTCCGTGTAAACAGGGCCTTAGACAGCTGAGCAGTTGAAAAAAAGGAGACAAACTTGAACTGTTGAAAATTCTTCAAAATGGTTGACAGGTCTTCAAAATGGATGTTAGATCAGAAACCAGCCAATCAGAGACGAGATGAGTTTAAAAAGACAAAGATTGCAGATGAAAGTCGGTCAGTCATTTCGAGCAGAGATGGAACACGGTTGTCAAACCCTGAAGACTTGGATCAGATCTGAAGATTGAAGGGAGAAGATTTTGACTGCAGATGAACTGAAAAAACAACAAAAGATGGAAACAAAGCATTGAAGAACCGCTCAGCAGTACATGATCACCCTTCAAGAAGACTGACCCCAGATAACTCTGAACAAGTCTCTGATTGGAATTAATTACATTTGATGACCATTTTCAACAAAGGCTGTAGGAATTATTCTCCTTTTTCCTGGAAAACAAATCCAATCATGGGTTATGTGGTAGGAACCAGCCTTTTTGAACCATCTTATCAGATTTAAAAATTACATGTTGCATTTTGTGGTTTTTCTTAGAGACAGCAGAATTAGGGCATAGGCCATTTACAGATTGGTGCATCCACACCTAGAGGAATTTGGAGTTTCACCCATTTTTGATTTTTATTTCATTCATTATACTGCATTTTTTGAAACGCATTTGCTTGCACTGCTGCTGGATTTTTGAAAGCTACGAATGTAACATTATGCAAATTTATGATTACAAACACAAAGCGTGAAAATCTTAGAAGACGTAGACGCAGAAGACGTTTTGCTTCTCATTCGAGATGCTTTCCCAATAATCTTGGTCGAGAAGCGAAACATCTTCTGTTACAAATAAAGTCCATTTGTTTTTGTCTTGAACTTTTTTGAATTTACCATGTCCTGACTGAGAATCTTCACCAGAGCAGGAAAGGATTAAAGTTGTGTTTGTGATTTCTAAAGTGACTTTAATCTTTATGTAACTAAACTGTTAACAGGATTACTGTATTAACAATTAATACCTTACCTGTTGTAAATATTTGAATGGGCTCAGCTTGGAAAAAATAGTTTAATTTTGTTTATTTCTTTGTTTATAACCTTTTTACGGAACTCCACTTCTAAAGACATGAACTATCACCTCAACTCCCTACATATGGCTTTATTTTAATACTGAAAAATATTATTTGTTGAATATTCAAGCAGGAAAATAATTTTATAACAAATGTAACTTGTTATTCAGATTAAGGTTCTTTCATACAATACTTTTCATCCATCTTCTGGCAATTGAATTTTCTCTGTCTTAATTTAAAATATAGTCAAAAAAATGTTGGTTGGTCAGGCGCTCCATGCAGTAGGACTGGAAGAAAGCAAACATTTTATGAAATACAGAACTATTATTATTATTATTGTCATTATTATTATTATTATTAACTATTTAAAATAGGGACGGCACATAACAAAATATTACATATTAAAGAGTATAACTTCATGGAAAACCAACACAGATGCAGGGACAACACACCACCTCCACACAGGGAAAAAAAAAAAGTCATTTCATGCTGCTAAACTCCACACCACCCTGGAGAACGCAGTTAATAACAAATCACGATGACAGCATGTAACAATAGTGTTTTTACGCCGCTGTGACAGAATGTGAGAAAGCTGTCCTGGGTGTGAATGAGGTAAAATGAGCATGTAATACCTCCAGTGGGGGCATTAAATTATTTGAAATGTGCTTTAGTGCCAGAAATGAATGTTTTCCTGCCCTGGGGACAAAATGTCTGGGAATAAAAACAAAGTTACTTAGAAACTTTACACCACTTTCGCATTCCGACTAATGATTTAATCCCTCCAAGAATGATAATGTAATCAAGAGGTGAAGTGTGTTAAATAATTGGATAATTGAGAGTTTAGCATTTACCTATTTGGAAATTTACCTCTCTTGTCTGCTTTGTTGAGATGTATAAAGGACCATAAAAAGCATACAATCTAGTCTGGAGTGAATCCACCCACTTAGCAACTAAATGTATTCAGAGGCCTGATTATACTTTAATTCAGTCTGTAATTTGCTGTTATTTTACACCATTAACTCTGAAGACTTTATGTAATTAACACAGACCCTTTTTACTGATTTGTTTGTCCTGATTTGCATTTTTATATATTTTTGTTTGCAGAAAACTCCACTGCACAAGGAACTACATCCACATGCATTTGTTTGTGGCATTCATACTGAAGGCCATTGCCGTGTTTATCAAGGATGTGGTTCTTTATGAAGTTGGGGAGGTGGACAACTGCTCTTCAGGCTCTGTGAGTTCATTGTTTCAATACGCTGCTGTTTGATTTAGGAGTTTTGGGCTGAATAAGCTTGTGGAAGTTTGGTTTCTTTGTTGATTTCATTCAATAAATGCATACGTATTAATATCCTGATGCATTGCTCAATAATCCAGGTAGAAAAATCTAACAAAGTTAAGTCAGGTTCTCTGGATGGATTAAAAAAAAATCTGCCCAGAGGACTTGAATTAACTTTGTTGGAGCACCCTTATTAATTTACCATTTGGCTTATTTCTGAATACATTATTTATTTTTACCTAAAAGAAGCAAAGTTTTATCAGACATATGCAGTGAAGAAAAACAAGTTTTTTTTTATATACAGTACATGAGTTATACTGATTAGCCATAACATTATGAACATACATTCATTGTTGAGCGAGTTTGTGTTTTTCCACCAAAATTCTCATCAGAGTGCGGACAAGAAATATCTATTAAGTTTTATTAGTGGGTTCTCCATTGTTACGCCCTTTAATTAACTGATGCTGGCAATAAATATGCAGTCAAATCATCAAACTGTTTTTTTTCAAGTTCATCTGATATTAAAACAGACACAAAATGGAGATAAGGCACCAAACATGTATTTCAGAACAGATAGCCGACCACAATCAGGCACAGGGTTTACGCTTTACAGTTTGGCCACACAACAAGCAAAGCCTCAGAGTGTTTCTATTAGATCTCTGGCCAGATCTTGTATTACTAAAACTTTCAACGCTTGAGCCAGCTGCTGTTAGAGATAGGTTTGGAAACGTGCTACACAGACAGATTTACTGGTGAAGTGCTCGTTGGTTTTAAATGGTTTTAAATGGTTTTTCTGCATCCTTTGGTGCTTGTCCTTTGTCTACACTTCATTATTGTACAGTAGTTTTTTTTCCATGTAATAATCTTGCTGTAAACTTTATATACTGAGGTGTGTACGAGCTCAGACTGGACTTCACTTTTTTAAGTGAAAGCAAACCTCTCTAAACACGCCTGTAATAAAAGACACAAAATTTAGTATTTATAAAGAGTTTTCTCATCATTAACTTGCAAATGCTGTCTTCAGTTTAACTTAATACATATTTTAGAACAGGATATGGCCAGTGCTCTCATCCAAGTCATGGTAATTCTGAATACCACTGGACAAAAAGTTGTCTGGCTGTGTTCTTTTCGAAATAAATTTCTGTAATAAAATGTCTAGAAATAAAGTTTTCCCACTCTTTTTTAATTGACCCTTTAAACATCAAAGAAAGTTCAAAAACACTCATCCTGTAAACCACTGAATATAACACTGTTATATTTAATTTTCTAACTCCTGTCGTATTTGTTTGTTCAAATATGATTACATATATCACTTTATATCCCCAGTGGAACATTTTTTTCAGGACCACAGCACAGTATTTATTTATTTATTTATTTATTTATTTATTTATTTATTTGCATGCAGGTTTACAACATCAGTGCATGGGAAAGTAAGATATGTGCACTGAACTGTCTTGCAAAATCTATTGACTCTGACATGCATAAAACTGCTCATGTCAACCACTAAACTAACAGGACTGTAATGTTATCACGTTTTAACAGTTCACATGCTTGTAAAGTAAAGTTTTTGGACTGTTTTAATGAGAAGTAATGTGCTCGACACCTTAAATTGTAACTCACTACATACTTTGTAAAACAGGAGCTGTAGTACTTGGGCCATTAATTACACATTTTTAATGACGAGTAATATTTTAATATTATTATAAAAGTGAAAGTAACATTCCTTGAAGAAATCTATCACCCATCACCTTGCATTCCAAGGTTTTAAATAAAGGTTTTGCGTGAGCTGCTAGCATATGTTGGCATATAATTAAGTGACCTTGTCCACATACAGTACACATTTTTTTAATGTTAAGGTAGTACAGTGGTGCCTTTGATAGAGCTGTCGCTTGTCAGCAAGAGGGTTGCCGGATCAAATTCCAGCCAGGGGCCTTTCTGGGTGGAGTTTGCATGTTCTCTCTGCGCATGCATGGGTTTTCTCTGGGTACTTGATTTCCTCTCATCGACCAATACATGCATGTTAGGCCAATTCAATTCATTTTATTTATATAGCACCAAGTCACAACAGAAGTCGTCCCAGGGCACTGAACAGAAACATTCACATACATTATAAAAGCCAATTAGTAAAAGTTCTCTATCTAAGGAAGTCAGCAGATTGGATTGAATCGTCACTTTGTCACAGTCTCTCATCTGAGCAAGCACAGTGGCAACGGTGGAAAGGAAAAACTCCCTTTTAACAGGAAGAAACCTCCAGCAGAACCAGGCTCAGGATGAGCGGCCATCTGCTTCGACCAGCTGGAGTTTGAGAGGACAGGAAGTAGAGACAATCTAACCAGAATGGCAGGTCCAGCATCCTCTATTGAAGAAAGACAAAACAATGCAGATGTTAAGGAAATAAATAATTAAAAATGCAGACAGGTAGACTGGAACACGTAAAGACGGCAGGAGATTGAGAAAATGTAGTCAATTTGTCCTTCAGCTGACTTGGCCTACAGCAGCAGAACTAAGGAACGGCTCAGGAACCCCAATCTGACCCTAACTATAGGATTTATCAAAAAGGAAAGTCTGAAGTCTAGATTTAAGTATGTGGCAGCCTCACAAACAGAAAGTTGGTTCCACAGGAGAGGAGCCTGAGAACTCAAACCTCTGCCTCCAATTCTACTTTTGGAAACTCTAGAAACCACAAGCCTGCAGTCTGAGAACGAAGTGCTCTGTTGGGAAAATATGGAACAATAAATTGTGTAATGTAAGATGGATTTAGGTTGTTGAGAGCTTTGTATAGTTAGAAGTAAGATTTTGAATTCTTTTTCGGATTTGACAGGGAGCCAATACAAAGAAGCTAAAACTGGAGAGATATGATCTCTCCTACTCCTACCAGCTTTCATTAAAACTCTGGCAGCAGCATTTTGGTTCAAGTGAAGTCTTTTTAAAGAACTTTGGGATGCCCAGAAAATAAACAGTTGCAGTAGTCCAGCCTAGATATGATAAATGCATGGACCAGTTTTTCTGGTCCATGCATATTAGAATGTTTGAAAGATGCAGGTCAATAATTTGCCATAATTCTTTAATCAAGATCAGGCTTCCTATCAGTAATACTTTATTTTACATCACCTTTAAAGCACAGTGCATAACCATTCATTAGAGACAAATTAAGCAAATCCTCAATGTGGATATTAATTAGGGGATATGCCTTTTTAAACAGTCTGGTTGGGATGGGATCTAGCAGACATATTACTGTAATGGTTTGGATGAAGCAATTATTTTTGAGAATTCAGAGAGCTCAACAGGACAAAAACAGTCCAAACATAAATCAAGTTCTAGATACATGTCTAAAGCTGTATATCTGGCTGGGAATCAGATGCAATTGCAGGAAGAATGGTGTAAAATGTATCTATAATTGAAATAATTTTATTTATAAATAATCTCATGAACTCATCACTGCTCATAGTTACAAAGATACATGGTTCAGCAGAGATGGGGCTTGTAATTAGTCTAGTTATAGTACTGAACAGAAACCTGGGGTTATTTTTATTCTCATCTATTAAAGACGAATAATATATAGTTCTAGCTTCATGAAGAGATTTCTTATATGTTAGCAGGCTGTCTCACCAAGTAAAAAAAAAAATTCCACATTAACAAAGCACCATTTTCTTTCATGCTTTCTAGATGCCTTAAAGTACATAACTCAGAATTGAACCAAGGAGCCAGTTTCCTCTGATTACTTTCTTTTTCAGCGGAGCAGTTTTATTAAGTGAAATTTGCATTGAAGTTGTAAAATTATTAACCAGATCATCTTAGTCACTCTTCTCTACTGCATTACTCTTCAAAACAGAGGACAACAACAATGAAAGAGATTCTTTAAATTTGGTTATAGCGTTCACTGATAAACAACTGCTATAATGAAATTGACTCTCAGTGGCTGCCTAGTCAGTTAATGTAAGCACAACAGTTATTTAAAACATGATCAGACAGAACAGGATTTTGAGGATGTATTACTAAATACTACTCTATGCCATATGTCAGAACCAGATCAAGAATGTGTTGATGTGAATGAGTAGATGTGTGGACGTTTTGGGTTAAACCAACTGATTAAATCATTAAATACCTTGCTTAAGCTATCACTGTCAGCATTGAAACCACACGTTATTGTGACTTTATCAGTATTCTATAATAAGTCGGACAAAAAAAATCTGAGAATTCAGTCAAAAACTGATAATAAGATTAATTGATCATTCTAAATTGTGAGTGAGAGTGTGAATGGATGTTTGTCTTATTTGTCTCTGTGTCCCTGTGATGGATTTGCAAACTTCCAGAGTGTGCCCCACCTTTTAAACAGTGATTGCTGGATATGGGCACAAGTGACCCCTGCAACCCGAAAAGGAGGAAGTGGGTAAAGATAATGGATGGATAGTTTTAAAAAATAATATTTATACATGTATCTTTCTATACAGACTTGATTTCAGTACAAGCAGTGCAAAGATGCACTCAAGACAGTTCACCCTGTACTGATAGTCTGTAAGAAACAGGCAGCTGTACAGGGAATACCCAAACCAAGTGACAGGAATAGTGAAGAGGAAAATCTGTGCAAATCATGGGATGGAGTGGGCAACATGTGGGACTTCCATACGCAGACTGAATAGTTATTGTTAACAAAGATAAAAAAAGTGATCAGTACAGTAACCTAAAACAGGTTAAGAAATGAGGTGTAACATTCTATTAAATTTTTTGCTGTACAACTTTATTATTCTTGTTTCAGCTTTAAATAGTCTTACTTCCCCTGATTCTCTATAAGACACAAATTCCTCACGTTTCTTTGCTGCTCGCTCATTTCTACTTTTTTTAATGTGTTTAATCTCCAATTCAGTCAACATTCAATGCTTCAGACCATTCTTACTCTTGGTTTAACTTCTTTAGGTGTATTTTGTGCTCCCTGCCCATTACTCAGAGGAAACGTGCTGAATTTTGAATGAATTCATCCACTTTGATTTAAGTTTCCTCCCGCTATGCTGTCAGCCACCCAGAAGATTGTGTTATCCTGCTTGGTTTGAGGGTTTAACTCTTGTCATTTTACTCTGCTGGAACATTCCTGCACTTGCGACTTTGTATCGTTTTGTTGGAGAAGATAATAATCACATTTTGCTCTTAGGCTTGTAGAATCTGGGCCCCTGCAGGAGTAGACATGGACATTTTCGAGGTTTACCGGTGAAAAACCTCTTGACAGAATCTGCTTGTTTGGCAACATTTTTGTTTGTCCGCAGCCTTTACAATAAAGAATACAATAAATCTCAAGACTAATGTTATTATATGAGTATATTGCCATGTTTACTATATACAAATGTTGTCAGTCTTGTGGACTGCTTGGGATTCCCAAACTACTGAGTGGCAAACTCTTTCAGGAGCTGCTCAAGTGGAACTTCCTTGTTCTCCTCCTCATCCTCTTCCTTGTCAGACTTTGCAAGAGAGACGCAGCATATTTAAGGCAGGGAGTAAAGAATTTTATTTTATTGCTATTTCTCCAACTAGAGGTTACCCAAGAATGATAAAGAAATAACGATGATGAACAAATGATGAACACATAAACTTTTAATGCAAAGTTAGATTTTAGATACAAACGTCTCGGGGAGGACTGGGACGTGGTTCTGGAGGAGGGTGTGATGGTGTTTCAGTTCTGGTATCCCCCCGGCTTCGATAAATTGGTTGCATGCAAGCACGTTTAACTTGTAGTCGTTTAATAATGTATTACGTCATTACTTTTGGTTAAGGTAGCGGGGTGTCCTTGGAAAATAGTCCAGGAAACACTGACTGGTGCTCTCACCTGCCGTCTGCCTTCGAGTCGTAATGTAGGTCAGAGCATCCCTGATGCATCCTTACACTTCTATGCTGATGACACAGTTGTTTATTGTCAAGCTAAAACAGTAGCTAAAGGCCGAGATACACTGAAGCAGACTCCGTATACGCGCGTATACGCGCATATTTTGTGCGTATGTTTTTGCTGCTATACTTCAAGAAACTATCAGCTTTCAAACGCTCTCGTTCTCCTTGTTGTAATATGAGCAGCAGCACACGGAAGGGACTCAACTGAGCACGCTGATTGGTCACTTGCTGACACGCCTACTGAATTGATTGACAGCGCTCAGTCAGCTGAAAGTGAAACCTTTAACATGAGCAGCTCGCTGGACTTCTGCGGTGTTCTGATGCAGTGTTTCTGTGGACAAAAAAGCCTCGATAGAAGTCAAAGCACTCGAGCTGTCGAAAACTCGGGTATTCTGTTAATGCACTAGTTTCTACTATATATGTTATAAAAAGTTCTCTCAGAAATAAAAATAATAACAGGGAGCGCTTTTCCTGCAGCACACAGCCCACCAGGGAATATTAAAACATCGCGCACCCAGGTAGGACCTGAATTCATTCATTTCAATCATCGAGTGAACGGAGGAAGAAGCGGTTACTTGACTTTAGGCAAAAAAACAAAAGAAAAGGCCCGATCAGCGATAAAGAAGGGGAATTTATTTCATTTGTGTAACATACAAAACAGTCCGGCGCCGGGAAGTTTATGGTCAGACACCGCGTATCGCGCACGCGGATCGCGTATGCGTAGTAAAAAAATACTTTTGCGCGTACATGCCCTGAGGGGCTACGCGGGGCTATGCTTTTGCCACAGCGTACGTACGCTGCGTATAGGCGTACCGTGAGGACGCTCGAGTGTATCTCGGCCTTAAGGCTTTCCAGTTTTTGCAATCCGCCTTTGACATAATTCAGTCAGATTTGTTCCACCTCAAACTTGTCCGAAATGCCAACAAAACCAAAGGGATGCTTTATTTCAAACAGGAAGTTGGTCCCAGCAGTTCTTCTTCTGATTTTATCCTCAAATGGTGTCCCTATTGAGTTTGTCGATTCCTACAATTATTTGGGTATCTTGGTCGACTCGCTTCTCTCTTTTGAGCTTCACGTGGAAAACTTAGTAAGGAAATTGAAAGTTAAACTGGTTTTCTTTTTCAGAAATAGATCCTGTCTACCTCTGAATTCTAGGAAACGTCATGTATCTGTGACTTTCCTTCCCTCCATTGATTATGGTGACATTATCTACAATCTACATGAACGCTCCTACAAGCACCCTGCGGATGTTGGATGTTGTCTATCATGGTGCACTAAGATTCATAACTGGTTGTGATTATCGTACCCACCACTGCACCCTGTATTCACTGGTTAACTGGACATCATTAACCTCACGCAGACTCTTCCACTGGTACATTTTCATCTTTAAATCACTTCTTGGTCTGCTGTCTTCATACATCTCCTCCTACATGTCTCTGTGTGAGTGCAGCTACAGCGTGCGCTCTCAGGACATTATTACCTGCAGTGTCCCCTCAGTGCAGACTGAACTTGGAAAAAGGGCCTTCTCCTATACACTCCTGTTTCCTGGAATATCTTTTCAAAATGATCTGAAGCTCCTGACCTTGACCTCTCTAAGTGGCTTTAAACATCTAAGTTCCTGGCGAAAACCAATGCAGACATGTTCCTGTTTTTAGTTTTCTACACTGCCTTATCATCTAGTAGGTTTTTTTTAGGTACTTTTCCCTTTGATTGTCCTTTTAGTTGCCATTTTATTTTAATTTGTTTAAAAATGTACACATCTTTTATGATTGTCTATTGTTGTCAGCACTCGTTGTTAAAATCAGGTTTCTCTTGTAAATGAGTCCCCGAGGCTCAATGGGATTAACCTGTATAAATAAAGGTTGAATGAGTTAGGAACGCTGTATGTTGTATATTTCACGTTCATGCTCCGTGGATTCAGCGGTGGTTTCCTCGTTCGAGCCGATGCAGACAGCCTGCTGTCAGTCTGTCCCTCCGAGGAGCGATGGTTTGCTTAGGGACCGTAAACAAATTACCGTATTTTCAGAGTACTGTACTGTATTTGTCAAAGCAGCACCATGTATCATAACTAAAGTTTTCTCAGTATATTTCTGCGTGGCAATAAATAATAAATTTTTTCACCATTTAAAATCCAAAAGAACAAGGTGGCACTTGCATTTCAAAAGTACTGTAACTTTCTTTTAAAGCATCAAAGTTCATGCTCAATCATCCAGGTACAAAATACAATAATGATCAGCCAGGTCATCTGGCCATTTTCTTTTTTGTGGGAAGACATTTCGCCCTCTATTTGGAGGGCTTCATCAGCCACCAGCAAAACCACTCCACTGGTTGGTCCACCAAAGGAGTGTACTGCTTAGTGGGGAAATCAGTTTACTTGGGACTCCTCAGACTTATGAAGCCCTCCGGAAGTGTGTGGTTAGTGTGTTTTTAGTGAACGTTTTTCTTAGTTCATATGTTAGATCTCATTATTGTTTTTCTTTTACACACATTTTAATACTTTTGTTGGATGTAACTGGGACCCTGCGTACACAATTTCGTCCTACCACATGTGGTGGAATGACAAATAAAGAATCTTGAACATTTGAATCCATGAATGAACTTTTATGCTTTAAAAGAAAGTTGCAGTACTTTTGAAACACAAGTGCCACTTTGTTCTTTTGGATTGTAAATGGTGAGAAAATTCATGATTTATTACCATGCAGAAATATACTGAGAAAACTTATGATGCAAGATGCTGCTTTGACAAATACTCTGGAAATATATCTAAAATATTATAACGGTGTTCAAACCAAGCTCATTAGCCCAGTAATTTGTTGACGGTCCCTAAGAGAACCATCGCTCCTGGGAGGGACAGACTGAACAGCTGTCTGAAATCAGACTGACTGCATCGGCTCAAACGACGAAGCCCTGAATCCACAGAACATGAACGTGAAATATTCAATGTAGAACTAATTTTACCACTGCAGCAAACAATGGATATCCTTATATTTAAGGCTGATTTCGAAACAAAACTCCGTTAAATCATGACCAGTTTCTTTGAGGGAGGAGCCTTGTTGTCTGTGAGGTAACACTACGTACCGTACAGTATTGTGAGGGAACGCAAAAGTATTGCAAGGGAACGCAAATATAAAAAAAAATATCCCCCACGTCCCCTCCGGGGCTCCGTAACTTTCAACGCCTACATTTTTTTTTTTAAATCACTGTATTTTTAGTTCTAACTAAAGAGTTTATCTGTATGTAATTTGCTAATTTGTTGAGCACTTATAAATGTGTATACTGGTAATCTTGATGCTAATGTACAAAGATTCTAACAATTTGTACCACCTTCTTGTCATTCACATACAGTATATTTCATTTGAACTTTTCACCTATAGCTGTCTTGTGTCTAAATCTTGTCTGATATATCAGATATAGATTAGGAAATGTGAAAACTGTAATTTCTTTCTTTTGTGTCCATTGTTAGGTTGGCTGTAAAGCAGTAATGGTGTTCTTTCAGTATTGTATTATGGCCAGTTTCTTCTGGCTCCTGGTGGAGGGCCTTTATCTTCACGCATTGCTGGCCGTGTCTTTCTTCTCCGAGAGGAAATATTTCGGGGCTTACATTCTGATCGGCTGGGGTGAGATTTGGTCCTTTTTTCTATGCCATTATCGAGTGAGTGCAGAAAACAGAGATTCAGTCTTGCCAGAGAAATACAATAATATTTTTGATGTTGGTCTAATGTCACTGTATGTATATTCGTATGCCCTGTCCTCAGGGGGTCCAGCAGTTTTCATCACAGCTTGGAGCATTGCCAAA